>PVKA01023774.1:0-27323 GCA_004027165.1 Ctenomys sociabilis | reverse complement strand
GCCCTTTGCTTTTACATGAGAGGACATCTCTTGGAGTCTTTCTTCGCGCGGTGGGCTTCTCAGACCTAACAGTCTCACTATGCAGTTCAGGCTGGCCTTAAGCTCACTTTGTAGCTCAGGCTGGTCTCGAACTCACAGCAATCCTCCTGCCTCAGCCTCCTGAGTGCTAGGATTACAGGCATGCGCCACCACACCCGGCCTCAGGGGTTTCTGTCTGGCACTCACCTAGTTAACTTGGTGGGGTAGGGCCTCAGGTCTGGAGAATTGATCCCACACCAAGGCAGGTCAGTCTTTTGGTTGTCACCTATGCCATCTCAGGCTGAGACCTTGAGGAGACCCAAGGTGTGGAGCCAGCTAAGAGTTGGTAGTTGAACTGCAGCCACAAGATAGGTGAGCGACCCTGCTCTGCCCTTTCCTATGTGGCAGTAACATCTAACAAAATTCTTACCTTAGATAAGAAGACCAAATCCTCTGTTATGGGTACTCAACATAGCCCAAATTAAAATTTAAATATGAGCCTTTTATTACCGGGCCCAGGACCGCTTGACCATACTCACGCAGGAGGGGACAAACTGCCAGGAACCTTAGAAGTACAGAGGTTTTAAAGGTAGAAAGTGCATCTTGTTTAGCAAACAAATTTGTCATTTAACATAGAACAGTACTTTTAGGGACAGGGTGACCATTACTTGGCGTACATTTTTTCTGAAAGCATTTGTTTCCTGGGAATTTCCAGTCTATTGATGATTTATCAATGGTATACCAAGCCTCCTTGCAGTCTTACAAGGAAGCAGGGTCACAGAAAGTTGAGCAGAGTAATTTTTTACATTTATTTTTACATTAACTCATCATATTACTTTTACATTAACCCTTTACATCCTCCAACATCTATGTAAACTGCCTATGATACAGGGAAACCTCCAAATGACACAGGGAGAAAAACTGATCTCCCAACCTAAAAGGTATCTGGGATGAATTCGTGTTCTCTAAAACTGAAGAATGAATTTTAGGAACAAATGGAGGTTAAGAACAAAATATATTTATTGAAGGAGAAAGCTCCTGTCTGAGAGAGGGACAGGAGGGGCCCAAGCTGGTTGTCCCTGGGAAGCTGTCTCTTCCAGGGACTTTTGTAGAGGAAAACCATGTGGTGAGGCAGGTCTAAGGTGGTGGAGAAGACATAGCAACTTGCTTAGGTGGGCATGAGGTGGAACAAAACTATGGTCAACCAATGGAATTACAAGCACCATTTCTCAGGTAAAATTGATTAAATCCAGTACCAAATGGGGAAGCGAGTCACATAGCAAGTGGGCATGACCACAGGACAGGGTCTCTTCCAACAGGAAGAGGCCAGGACTGTCCCTGACCTTTGTCCCCTGGCCTTGATACTTATTTAGAATATCAATCCCTGATGCCTATCCCTGGGGAAGTATATAGCTGTGTTTTCTCTTTTGTCTTGATCTTGAGGTGTGGTCCATACAGGAGTGTCTGTCCCTTCCCAGCTGTAAAGTCACCTTGTCTCCTTGAGGGCCTGCCTATAAGATTTCTAATTTAGTTACCTACAATACATATCTATCATATTCCTGAGTGGCCTCTGGAATGGGAGGCAGGACTCACCCATGTGCAGGGCAGGAGTGCTGTGTGTGTTGGCGTGTGAGGCCTGGAATAGTGGGGAGCAATTATTATGCCAAGTGCATCTTTCCCATTACAAAGTTCCAAGCAGGCATAGTGGTGTGAGCTTGCTGTTGCTGGACACTGGAACATGCATGTCGGAGGCTTGTGGTCTTTTTCCTCTCCAGTCTGTACCCTGTACTCACCACCTAGTTCTCTCTTTGCTTTTGTTTTGCTTTGCCAGGCTTGATTCAGCACCTTACAGTACAATGCCTGGAGGTTTAGTTTTGTCACTGTAGAAATCAAATGAGTCTAGAGGTTATTTGGGTTTAATTATCATTCATTGAAACAATCAATGTAAAAGACTGAGTCATTCAAATGGTTGATGGTGGGACATTTAGGTAATTACAACTGTTGAATGCTTTCTCCTCTGCTAATTGTTTTTATTGAACAAGATTTATACATAGGTCTTAGACAGAAGTTGGTGAGGCTGTGGGTATCATAGGTCAACATTTTAGAAGGGAATGATGGAGAGAGATCTTCCCCAGGGCCTGAAGCTGACTTTTCTGTCTTTGTTTCATAGGGAGCACTTCATGAATTTGGGTGCCTTTCTTCTGCAGGGACCATGATAATCTTCCATGTTGTCTCACTCAGAGCTTTGCAGAGGCCACCAGGGGACAAAGGTCAGGGACAGTTCTGGGCCCTTAAGCTGTTACTTATTAAAGATGTTTCTTCTGAGGTGTCAGTGATCTAAAAGTTGTTTTTGCTAAAAAATAATGACTCTTCACTTGAACCTACAGATGTTCATTGGATAACAAAAAGCAGGACAAAGCTTGGCCTTCATCTTATTTATTTTATTTTATTTTTTTGGTGAAACTGGGGATTGAACTCAGGCCCTTGTGCTTGCCAGGGAAGTGTTTATTCCACTGAGCCATTTCTCAGGCCCCTTGGTCTTCATTTTATATCTGTCTGCTTTATTACCTTAAAACCTGGGGTCAGACTCATGCTTAGCTTGTTGTAGGCAGCTAAATTAGATAGAAATATTATAGGCAGTTTGACAGGGCCAGGCCCTGAAGGAGAAAATATGGAAGACAAAGTGACTTTGCAACTTTGGAATAGACAGACACTCCTACTTTGGGCTGGACCTCAAGACAAAAGAGTAAATAAATGAAGCCATGTACTTTCTTAGGAATGGGCATCAAGGATTGATAAATATCAATCTGCTTGAAAGAGCCCAAATGAGTCACTAACCCAACTCCCAGTAGGAAGAGACCTTGTCTTGTATTCATGCCCGCTTGCTACGCGATTCGCTTCCCCATTTGGTACTGGATTTAATCAATTTTACCTGAGCAATGGTGCTTGTAATCTCATTGGTTGACCATCATTTTGTCCCACCTCATGCTCACCTAAGCAAGCTCCCATTTTCTCTACCTTACCACATGGTTTTCCTCTATAAAAGTCCCTGGAAGAGATAGCTTCCTGGAGACCATCCACTCAAGCCCCCCTTCTGTCCCTCTCTCGACAGAAGCTTAATTTTCCATAATAAATATATTCTGCTCATAACCTCCATTTGTTCCCAAAATTCTTTCTTCAGTTTCAGAGAGCATGAACTCATCCCAGGTACAATTCAGGTTGGGAGTTTCATTCTCCTATATCAAGCTGACAGATGGGCACACACCCAGGGAAGTCTAAGCACTACTGATGCTACAAAGGTTGAAAAGCCCTAAATGTACCCAGCTGTCTCAGTTACTTTTCTCATTGCTGAGACAAAATAGCCAAAGCCCAAAGTTAAAGGAGGGTTTAGCCAGGGGTAGTGGTGCATGCCTGTAATCCCAGTGTAGGGGTCCATTGGTCTCTCAATATGATCTGTTGTACTTGGGGAGAAAATGGAAGCAGAAATGAGGAAAACATAGACTAGAGACAAGAGCTGGATCAGGTGGTGGCCTGTCTACCTGGTTGGCCACATGACCCCCAGAACAACAGGATGGGTATCTATTAAACCTTTACAAAGTTAGTAAACATGTGACACAAGGTTGCCTAGTGACTAACAGCTGACATTAACCAGTCAGGATGCTTCTCTCAGGACTGACATAGTGTGACTGCTTTATTTCTATTTATTTATTTGTTTGTTTGTTTATCTTTTTTGAGACAGGCTCTCATTATGCAGTTTAGGCTGGCCTTAAACTCACTTTGTAGCTCAGGCTGGTCTTGAACTCACAACAATCCTCCTGCCTCAGCCTCCCAAGTGCTGGGATTACAGGCATGTGCCACCATGCCCGGCTTGTGTGACTGCTTTAGGCCCTAGGCCTAGTCTCACCATTACACATTTGACCAACTTCCAGCTTTTGTGGCTCCCCAAATCCCAGCACTCAGGGGCTAAGGCAGGAGGACACTTGTGAGTTTAAGACCAGCCTGGGCTGCAAAGTGAACTCAAGGCCAATCTGAACTGCATAGTGGGACCATGTCTCAAAAAAAAAAAAAAAAAAAAGGTACAAAAGTTTATTTAGCTTGGTCTATACGGGTTTCAGTCCATAATCGGCTGGCACCAAGGCAGGCTGTCACAGAGAAAAGGTCATGATGCTCACCAGGTAACAAAAGCAACAAGGACAAAAGAACAAGTATCTTTCTCTCCCTTGTGTTGTATGCAGGCCATGTATCCTAGGGAGAGCACAACACTCACATCCCGACTCCAAGCCAGAGCTACACCAAACCAATCAGTGGACTGATTTATAATCACACAGCCTCAATCCCAGCACTACACATGTAGATCCAGTCACCTCTGAAAGCCCACCCTTCACAGATACAAGGGGCTTTGAGGAGACTTCTAGACACAAGCCAGAACCCCAGTCTACCTCAGACTGACGTCAGGATGGAAGATTTATGAGCACATCCATGGCCAATAGCTGCCTAGACATTTCCAGTCATTGCCCCAAACCTACTGTCACTTTGGATCCCAGCACATCTTCCACAAAACTGAGATAGCCTCAAAGGGAAAACAACCATCTCGTGAAGACTGGTTTGACCCTGAAGCAATGAGGACTTCTGTGGAGCCACCTTGCAAAAACTAAGAGCTAAGAGAAGGATTGTGAGCCAGGGAAGTGGCTCAGTGGAATAAGCACTTGCTTGGCAAGGGCCTGAGTTCAATCCCTGGTTCCACCAAAAAAAAAAGAGAGAGAGAGAGAAGGGTCAATTAGATCTGAGCTCACTCAGCAGGTCCATAAAGGTGGGGCTCACTCCTCTGTGAGCAAAGGGCCAGCTACTCCATCAGGACTGAGGACCCTCCCTGTTTCCTCAGACTTTCTAACAGCCTAGCAAGTCAGCCTGTGCTGTTCACTGCTGCATCCTGGAGTGCAAGTCAATGCATCCAGAACCTCTCTGGGCTGAGCTGAAGCCTCCTTTTCCTCTTTCAAGGTCTGGTGACAGTTCTCTTAGTATAAGTGCTACTGCACAGAGCCCTGGCCTCACTTTCTACTGTTGCCTAGTTGCCTCATGGCCATGTTTCAAAGTGTCATGAGAGAAGACAACTTGTGATCATCCTCACAGATCAAATATACACTAAATGTTTAAATAGTAAAATTCATTGTGCATTTTTGTTTTTGTTTTGTTTGCAGAACGAGGGATTAAACTCAAGCCCTTGTGCTTGCCCGCAAGTGCTTATTCTACTGAGCCATCTCCTTGGTCCCTAAATAGTAAAATTTATCGCAGTTAAAGACACACTGCCATTAATTTCCTTCAGTGGAACAATCCTTCTGCCTCAGCTTCACTGAGTGCTGGGATCACAGGTGTGTGCTACGATGCCAGGCCTCAGTGTCTCTCACTGTGAACACACTTATCATTCTTGCCGTTTTGTGAAGCAGCGCTGGAGGTCCTCTACATGAGTGTCTTTAGCTGTGCTGCTGTAGTGTCTTTTTTTTTTTTTTTTAATGTATTTGGGTCTCCTTTTTTTTGGCAGAATCAGGAATTGAACTCAGGCCCTTGCGCTTGCCAGGGAAGCGCTTATCCCACTGAACCATCTCCTCCGCCCCTGCAGGTCTCAACTACGCAGCTCATACTAATGGTAGTTCTCCTGCTTTCAGCCTCTCCAGCGCTGAGATTACAGGAGTGTGCTGCTACAGCTGGACTCTGGCCAGCTCAGCCCACCCTGGGGGCAGGGCTAGTGGGGCATGTCACTGGGGATCGAACTGAGGTCCCTGCGCTTGCTTAAGCAGGCGCTTTAGTCCTCTGAGCTATGTTGCCGGCCCTCAGTGTCTTGAAGGATTTGACATTTAACTCTCAGGTCATTTGGACAGTGAGGGAAGAGCCAGAAGTCACATGGTGCCAGATCTAGTGAATGAGGCAGATGAGGACACTCTGCACTGTCTTTGTGAGCCTGCCCTGCTGGGTGACACTTGACAGCAGCATTAACTATATTGTTAATTGTATAAAGATAATCGTGAGGGCCAGCCAATAGCTCAGCAGATTAAAGCACCTGCAAACAGACTCAGAGGCCGGGGTTCAATACCGGACCTTCGTGCCAGCCCCGCCCCCGGGGCGTGCTGAGACATTATTGAGACTAGGCGTGGTGGCGCACGCTTGTAATCCCAGCTCTGTAAACACGAGGATCACTGTGAGTCAGATCTAGTAGTGAGACCCTGAACACCCTGTAGACCCTTCTCTAAAATACAAAAAAAGAAAAGAAAAGAAAAGAAAAAAGATAATTGTGAAAAAGCACTTTCAGGATTCTTCAGAAAGTGGCAGAGAACAGTGGGATAAGTGTGTTCAAAGCAAGGGGATTGAACATTCAACATTTTTTTGTTTTTTTGAGGCTGAGACAGGAGGATCATGAACTTGAGACCACGCTGGGATACATAGTGAGATGGGGGCCAGACTGAGCTACATAGTGAGATCCAGAGACAGAGAAAGAGAAGCAGAGATAGAAACACAGAGAGAGGACAGAAAGAGAGAGACAGACAGACAGAGAGACAGAGAGAGAGAGAGAGACAGACAAAGAGATGGAGACAGAGAGGCAGAGAGAGAAATAGAGACAGAGAGACAGACACAGAGAGATACAGAGACAGAGAGAGATAGAAAGAGAGACAGACACAGACACACAGAGAGAGAGAGACGAGACAGGCAGACAGACAGAGAGAGACAGACAGAGACAGGCAGAGAGAGAGGGAGGGAGGGAAGGAGGAGGAGGAAGAGGAAGAGGAGG
This sequence comes from Ctenomys sociabilis, assembly GCA_004027165.1. Taxonomy (NCBI): domain Eukaryota; kingdom Metazoa; phylum Chordata; class Mammalia; order Rodentia; family Ctenomyidae; genus Ctenomys; species Ctenomys sociabilis. The sequence goes on along the minus strand of PVKA01023774.1, from coordinate 20,524 downwards.
AGAAGAAAGAGAAAGTTCTTTCTGTATTGCCCAGGCTGGCCTGAGCCACTATGCTCAAGGGATCCTCCCACCTCAGCCTTCCCAGCAGCTGGGACCACAAACACACACCCCTGAATACAGCTCTCAATTTTCATATAATCACGTATTTTATGACTCTAATCACTGAGGACTTTTACAGTTTATTTGGTACAGAGTTTCCCTATGCATCTCAGACTCATAGTGATCCTCCTGTCTCAGCCTCCCTAGCACTGGAATTACAGACATGTGCCACCACACCTGGTTTTGGTGGCCCGCTCAGTGCACCCCTGGCGGGGCCTGCATGGCATGCAGTACTGGGGATCGAACCCAAGTCCTTGTGCTTGTCAGGCAGGTGCTTAGAGCACTGAGCTGTCTCCCCAGCCCCACTGGGGATTTTTATAGAGCAGAAATTTTTCTGTCTTCCCCTCTTAGGTTCAGAGAGTTAGTCTTATAAATTTAGCTGATGAAAGACAGACATACAGGACAAACATGAATTTTATTAATGTTAATTTCTTTCCTGAAGTGAAAACTTGAAGTCCTTATTGTTGGGAGCCCTGAACCCTTTTAACAAAGGAGAATGGTTTGGCCTCATAAAGGTGACAAATCATGGGCAAGGATAAGAAGTCTATGAAGGGGGCTGGTGGCAGGTGAGGGTCACTTTGCTTGGCCTGGGCAGACTCATTTTGCATGGCATCTCTATTGTTGACGTGGCATCTCTGTTGGTGAGAGTCATTTTCTTCTTGGGCCACATGGTTGTTATCCTCAAAAGAAAAGTGTGACCTGCTTGGAAGCAGAGAAAGAAAGGGCAGGAGACTGCCTTTAGCTCAAAATAATTCTTATACCAAAGTGCACATTTTGTGCTAGCATAGCCTATCTTGTAGGCTGGCCTCTAACTTACTGTGAATTGCAGATTGGTCTAGAATAGCAGTGATACTCCTGCCTCAGCCTCCTCAGTGTGGGATTACAGATGTATACTACCACATTCGGTGAGAGATGTTTGTTTTGAAGGATCTTTCGGGTTCTCATTTTAAATCAACATTTTTCCAGTCCCTGCCCTGGAAATACAATTTCTCTGCTCTCTCTGTTTTAAGAGCATCCAGGCCTTTTAAGTTAATGAAACCTTTTCCTATTGAAGAGGGCTTGGCTTTCCATCAGCGAAAAGATCATCATACCCTGCTTCCGATTCCTGAGAGCCCCAGTCCTTTCTCCACACATTAATTGCTCTGTTTTCCCTGCTTCATGCACTGACTTCAGATTTGTCACACAATTCTCTCTTACTAATATCTAGCTGCATTCTATTAGAAGAAAATCAATTCCTTCAGCTTAGGAAACATTGCATAGGGAAAGGCCATAGCACTAGATTTCAGGACTTGCCTAACTTTGGATGTAAGCTTTTATTGTCTGAGTCCATGAAGTTCTACATGTGTGCTGGACTCACACAGCGAGGACCTTGCCTGGAGGTCAACGAGCCAGTGCTTCTTTGCCAGGCAAAGAGAACTCTTCAGTCCCAGGCTGGCTGCCATATGAATTTTCCTGGGCTGCCCACTGTGAGCCCCTTTTCTGCCCCCAATTCAGATGCCGTTCTGCTCTCTGTCCTTGGGGGTCTGTGTCCCAGAGGCAGCAGGGTGACCGAGGGTAGGCTGAGAAATTAAGGCCACCCTGGGGGCCATCTACATGCAGGTGCTGGTACCTGCTGAGGTGTGTTCTATGACAAACCAAGGGTGGCAGCACTGCCCCGGTTGCTGTACCCTGACCAAAGGCAGTGGAGCACCGGTGCTGCTCCTGAGGAGGGCTGGGAGGGCTGGGAGGGCTGGGCCTGCCAGGCGCACCGCATTGTTGTCATGCGCTCAGCACCAATTCACTTATTGCCCACCCTGACTGCGCTGTGAGCTACATGAGGCCCATGGTAGCTGTGTGATTTGGGCCACCAAGTATCAGAGTGGAAACAGATTGCACACCCTCTGTCCTTCCCAGCTCGAAGCCGGTCAGCAAGCTTCACCAGGAGGTGGGCTGACCAAGTAAGCCAGCACGAATGGGCTCGCTCCTTCAGGCCCTTGACAATGAATAGAATGCAATTTGTTTTGAGACGTGGTCTCACTATGTAGTTCAGACTCACTATATATACTAGGCTTTCTTTTTTGTCGGGGGGGGGGGCGTACAAGGAATCAAACTCATGACCTCATGCTTTCCAGGCAGGCATTGTGCCACTGAGCTATGTCCCCAGTCCTATATATACAAGGCTGGCATGGAAAAACTCATAGTGATCTTTCTGCCTCAGCCTCCCTAGTAATGAGATTACAGGTGTGTGCCCCCACAGCCTGCTTGTCCTACTATAGTACCTTTAGGGTCTTTAGTGTGAACTAATTCATTACATTAATGGCTTCCTCAATATTACGAAGGCCTTTAATGATCTAGTTCTTAGGATCTTACATTTATTCTACAACTAGCTTTTGGTTTTTTATATTCCCTTTCCCACCCAGGTATAGTAGTGCATACCTGTAATCCCAGCACTTGGGAGGCTGAGGCAGGAGGTGTAGGAGACACTTCCAGGTCCTCGTCTTGGTCCAAGAAACCAGTATGTGTAATCCCAAAGTTATGTTATTGGAATCCCATCAAGTTGATGCCAATCTACCACTTTCCATGCAAGCCATGATAAAAATGAAGACACTAAATTATATCTTTAATCACTGGGGAGTCAAGGGGTGTAGGTCTAGCCACGAAGATGGCTTTCCAGAACCAAGAGGGCAACCCAGGGCCTCGCCCAGTTTTTATTCAGTGGGGGAGTGGCTTGAGGAGGATTGACTCAGAATTGTGGGAAGAAGGTGACCATCATGAGCTGAGCTAGTGGGAGGCCTACTTTTACCTCTGCCATATGCAGAGAGGATATGCAGAGAAAATGATCTGTATTATAATTGCTTAAGGCCAATTGAAGGATAAACAGAAGTCCTCTGTACATAAATAGGATCAGGCTCAGTCAAAATGGAGACAGTCACTCTTTTTTTAAGGAGAGCTGCTCAGGTGGTCCTCCACAGTTCCCCCTTCTTTGCTTTGAAGAAGCTGGAGCAGTGTCAGTTCTGGCCGCCATGTAGCCCATAGGTGTTGTTTGGCTGAGAATCCTCTGTGACACACTTTAATGAGAAGTATTATGAACAAAAGAATGAAAAAAAAACAAAAAAAAGAATGAGTATACCAATTCCAGTCTAAAACCAAAAGTGGGCCTTGAGATATGCAAATGGATTCTACTGTTCTATAGCATCAGCAAACTTATTCCAGTCTCTAATCTGGGGGGGCAGGGATACAGCTTAGTGGCCTAAGCACCTGCCTGGCAAGTGCAAGGTCCTGAGTTCAATCCCTGGTGGTACCGCCAAAAAAAAAAAAAAAAAAAAAAAAAAAAAAAAAAAAAAAAAAAAAAAGACCGGTCCCAGTCTTTAATCTGGGCATCAAATCATTGATTCAACTAAAACCCTCACATTGTTATTATTGTCCCAGGGGCATGAGGGGTTTGTAGTTAGATCTCAGCACCATCAACTTAATGATTTGGATTTTTTCAACATACTTTGCTAAACAGTTTATAAAACAGGGTTTGATAGAGCCAAGAAACAGGAGAACTGGTCCAACTGAGGCAGGTATCATTTATACAAGGAGTCATTGAGGATAGTCTCCAATTTTTCCTTTTGACAAATCTCTAGAGCCAATTTTTTTTCTTTTGGCTACATTACACCCCAGTTGTTTTACAAGTAGTTCTGCTATTTCACCAAAGAAGAGGTTTTTAACAACACTAAGTATCATAGCATATGTTTAAATCTCTCAAGTCTTATGCACTCAGGACCCTTTGTGGTGATGTTGTATCAAATTATTTTGACCACTGCTAATCTACTCAACAGCAAGGAACATTAGTTAACAAGAGTCTAAGTAGGTTGGTTTTTCTATAACTCTAGAATAGGTAATATCTTTCATGTCTCCACTGGTTTTTATGCCACCTCTTGAGCTGTCCTCTTTTGTCTTGATGTTTGGCCCACAATGGGGAGCACCCGTCTCTCTCAAACTGTTTTCAATTCTCTCTTTAATAATATCTCTTTGAGGGCCTGGCTCTATCTGACTGCCTACAATATTTCTATCTAACTCAGCTGCCTACAACATTTCCCCCTCTGAAGAAATAACCCAAACTGCCACGAGGGAAGCATGGGCGATGACCACTGTGGCTTCTTCATGCTGAAAGGGTTCATAGTTGTGGACCAGCAGTTAGAGATCCTCTCCAGAGGTTCTATCTAAAGGAACCTCAATAGACACCAGGCATTTTCATTATAGCTTTAAATCTGGAGAAGACAAAGCCAAAGAAACTATTAAACATACATAGGCAAAATAATCATAACAGATAATTACCAAAAAGACAAGTTAGAACTTTTTGTCTTAAATGTGGGGTTTAATCCCTTTTATCTTCTATAGCTATTGGGCATTGTCTCAAATAAACTGGCTTACTTTTATATCTCATCAATTTTATTACTACTTGTGGGACATGAATTGCCGGAAATAGGAAAAAACACCAAGTACTCTTCAGTTTATAAGTGGGGTCACTGGCTGGGTAAATACCAACAAATCTGCATAAGCACCTATTGAAAGGCTTTCTCCTTATCTTGGCAGTTAACAAAGATTCCCTCAGCCTTGAGAGGGGAAGACCCATGACCACCTCAATCTGAAGCTTCCTCTGACTCCATCATAAACACTTTCTTTTTCTTTTTCTAGAAGCTTTGGATATTTTTTGCTTGAAACGTCCCTTCTCTCGGTCCAGATCCCGGAAAGCGTAACCTTTTCCTTGTTTCTGTGCTGGCCTTTGTTCCTGTAGGCTGCTAGCATCACTGTTCTTATTTTCCATCTATAATCCCACTCTGTATCCTTTCTACTATGAAACACCTCAACTGAAACCAGTTCATTCCTGTAAACCCTTCCTACTTCTGCAGTTTTTGTCAGATTCTGGGGTCCACTGAGCAACATATAACTGTTTAGTTTTAAGGCTTCCTGCAGGCAGCCCTTCCCAAGGAATGTGAAGATAGCTTCTCTTCTACTGAGGCAGGAAACCTGGAGAAGGCTCAGCTCGCCTGGGCTATATGAGGTGAACAGTTAGTTAAGGCCTTAATAAGTGTGCCCATAAACAAAATCTGGTGGATCCCAGGAAAAGGAATCTTTTTTTTTTTTTTTTTTTGTCTTTTTGAGACAGGGTCTCAGTATTCAGTTCAGGCTGGCCTTAAGCTCACTTTGTAGCTCAGGCTGGTCTCGAAGTCACAACAATCCTCCTGCCTCAGCCTCCTGAGTGCTGGGATTACAGGCATGTGCCACCATGCTCGGCACAATTCTGCTTTTAATTGAACAAAAAGATATAAAATTGAATTTATAATGAAGGCTATTGATACTCTGCAGGAAAAGTTAGGGATTTCATCAACATTGGTAAGAGAACAGCTGCAATTGAGTCATCGCAAACCAACTTTATTGCAACTGTTTTTAGAATTGCTAGGAGCTGTATTAAGTAGAAGTGCTGCATTCTTTCTTGGTCTTATTAGATTGTGCTCTAATCTAGGTTTGTTGTCATCGGTTAATTATAGTACAGATGTTACTGTAAATCTAATTTTCACTTTTGACAAAACAAGACACCCCTATAAATTTGTTTCTCAAAATTCTAAACCTCTGCAAAAGGAATGCAAAATGATCAGAGCACAAGCTAGACAAATCATCATTTCATGTTCTGCTTGTCAGCTCATTCCTAGGCCTATTCCTAAGCAAAGCTACAATCCCAAAGCTCTTAGAACCAATTGGTCCTGGAAAATGATTATTACTTGTATATCCTCTTTTACCATATGTGCTCACATGTGCCCCATGTTATCTGTCATACAGGTAAACAAAAATGACGTGTCGTACAATGCTGCATATCAGCCTTTCCTAACAATGTTACAAACATTAAAAGTTGATATTGGTTCTGCTTACATTAGTAAAAATGTTAAGAGTTTTTTTGATAACTGGAAGATAACACATGTTACAGGGAGGCTGTATGATCCCCAAGGTCAAATAATAATTGAACACTTATATTTTAAACTAAAAAATCAAGTAGTCAAACATAAAGAAGGGCAAACACAGAATAAAAACTTTGCTACATATATCTTAACTTTTCTGGATATGGCTTAGTGTGGCTTCAAAACAGGTGTTTGGAATGGTCTGGCATCACTTTTAAACTGGGGCCGAGGCTATGCTTACATTTCCACAGAAAATCAATGGATATTATGATCATCAGAGCTGTTCCATGGCCAGAACCCAACCCATCCTCACAACACATCAGGCTCTCCTGAGACCTCAAGGAGTCAACCTGAGAGCACACCCTCCACAAGGAGGATCACTGTGAGTTTGAGGCTAGCCTGGGCTAAAAAGTGGGTTCAAGGCCAGCACGAAATAAATAAATAAGGATTCAGAAGATATCAGTGGTCTAGGTACCTGCTTGGCACACTCAGGGACCCAAGTTTGATCCTGGTACAGCATACCATGCTGGCCCCGGGACCCCACAGCAAGATCCTGTGCCAAATGAATAATAAGTAAATAAGTAAATAAATTTCTTTTCCCCTTCCCACTCACCTCCCTCACTTTGTCCCTATATCCATCCCACCACTAACTTTTCTTGCATGATAAATATCACATGTTACTCATCCACATGGATGACACAGACAAAGAAGGTACAGGACTACAAGAGAAACCCTGCGGGGTCTTCACTGACCTCATAAGAAACATAAAGTACATGTGCTGGTATGTAGGTCTTGCTCTATCTAGGTCTTAACCATCCAGCAGAAATGTATAAAAATGAAGTATACATCGCGGGGCCATAATAATAAGTTGAGCTGTAAATGGCTATGGTGGACAACTTCTTCAGATAACTCACTATTGTTGTGGAATGTTGGACTGTGTTGGATTGCCTTGTCTAGTTCAGACACCTAGATTGGCTGAATGACAATGGAGTGCCCATCTTTGACAGGTGTAGACAAAGGAAGGGGTATAGAAAGGAAGAATCATGATGTGTGTGTATGGACAGTACAGTTGGGATAGATAATGCTGTGCTTCTACATAATTCTATGAGAGGCAAGATTTACACTAATGGTGGTTGGACAGGATATTATGTCGGCTTCTAGTACTATGGACAACCACTAGGAAAATAACAAGGTAAAAGTATTAATTATTGAATCTTTGATGTAATTCAGGTATAAAAGATAAGATATGCAAACAGCTACACTCTATTTACTGATAAGAGACATATGGTATAATAATGTCTGTAAGTATAATATCATGTATGCACCTTGTATGATACCAAAACATTATGAAAACAGTTTGCAAGTACTAATTTATCAAATCCATCTTGTCAAGGTATCTTAAAACTGTCTCATTGATATTTGTACTTCAATAAAATAAATTAAAAAAAGCAAAAAAAATCACATGTTACTAATAGAAAGTATGGAAAAATATAAACAAAATTAGCTGCATTCTCATTATCTTTTATTTTTATTTTTATTTTTTTGTCTTTTTGAGACAGGGTCTCACTGTGCAGTTCAGGCTGGCCCTAAGCTCACTTTGTAGCTCAGGCTGGTCTCGAACTCACAACAATCCTCCTGCCTCAGCCTCCCTAGTGCTGGGATTACAGGCCTGCGCCACCACGCCCGGCTCAATGTGCTTTTTATTTTTATTTTTATTTTTTTTTTGACATTCTCATTATCAAAGATAGCCACTATTAATGTCTTGTTGTATATCCTTCCAAGTTGTATATAACAGCTAAATCTCATTATTTTATTTTGTAATGTTTTCAAGTATTTATTATTTTCTTTTAATTTTTTTATATTTATTTATTTATGTTTTGCTGGTTCTGGGGATCGAATTCAGGACCTTGTGCTTGTCAGGCAGGCGCTTATGCCACTGAGCTGTCTCCCCAGCCCTAATCCTTAAAAAAAAATGTATTTGGGGGAACTACCCACTTGAGCCCCCCTCCTGTCCCTCCCTCAGACAAGAGTTTTCTTTCTCTCAATAAATCTATTCTGCTCATAAAAAAAAAAAATAAAAAATGTGTTTGTTTCCTTATTTTGAATAGGGTCTCATGACATAGTTCAGGCTGGCCTTGAACTTGTAGCAATCCTCCTGCCTCAGCTTCCCAAGTGCTGAGATTACAGGCGTCGCCCCACATTGTTTCTGGTACAGGTTCGCAGCACATACTGAGCACATTTGTGGCGGGACGCTGGAGCGCTTCTCTAGTCATCCTCTTCATGCCCTCCCCACTCCTCCCTCCTTTCCTCTCGACCTCTGAGTCCTCCTTCCATCTGCGAAAGCTCTATCGCCCAGTTTTCTATTCTCTGTCTTTTATTTTGCTCTTTTGTCAGGGTCCTGCGTGCCTCGGACACGCTGCCACCGGCATTGATTTTTTCGGTTGACGACGCTACTGCACCACATTGGTTCATCCACGCTGCACTCGTGGCCAAGAGCACAGAGCCTGGCCCCTGAGTGAAACTCAGGCTTCACAGACATTTTCTCTGCAGAGCTCTGCGCAGCCTCTCGCAGGCTGTAACAGCGTAGCGCCACATGTGCGGGCTTAAACAGCACTGCGAAGTTCAAAATCACCTTTCGCACAAGGTGGCTGCCGTGGCAGGGAGGCAGCCACCAGAGGACGCTGTGGAGCGCTGTGGCCGTGAGCCAGGCGCCACATCCGGAGACAACTTTTCCCGCGCTCTGCAAGATGGAAAGGTCACCGAGAGCGCTGCAAGCCTTGGTGTGTAGCATTCCAAGTAATATTTAGGAAACAAGTAGCTTTAAATAGCCTGAATGAGGCGGAGCCCCTACCCTGCTTCATTTTGCACACGAGGTAATGTAGGCGTTTTGTGGCCGGTAGCAGCCCGAGGTATACTTCGCTGGTTTTCACTTTTTTGCTCTCTCCAGTCGTTCTCAAGCCCAGAGTTCCATTCGTGCCTGTCGTTTACTCAGCAGAATTCGTGCAGGAAGGGCTGTGGTGGCTGTTGGCCGCTTCCCCAGGAGAACAGCAAGTTGTGAGTGCGGTCTCCAAAGGCAGTCTAATCGGCGATGGTTTGCATAGTACCCTCTCTGCAGCGCATACTCTCATGTGTGTGCATCGAAGGGTTAGGTGAGTAGGGATAGGTGTCCAAACCCCAGGCCTCCTAGAGGTGGTCCTTGAACCAGCCCTGGCAAGCAGCCTGCCTGGTGGGTGGGTGGTGCCACCAGAATCCCTGGATTCTGAAGCTGTGGTGGGAGGAGTGAGAGTTTGAGGCCCCCCTGGGTCTTAAAGTGAGACCCTGTCTCTGTAACAAAGAAGGAAAAGCTAGGTGTGGTGGTGCACACCTCCAGCACTCAGGAGGCTGTGGAAGGAGTGTCATGAGTGAAAAACAAGCCTGGGTTACATAGTGAGTTCCAAGGCAGCCTAAACTACATAGCAAGACCCTGTGTCCAGAAATAAATAATGAAGAAAGAAAGAATATCTTTGGAAGGGGGTCATAAACCACGCCAGAGAGTTCGAGTTAGCAGTGTGGTTTATTTTGAACGCTGAGTTTTGTTCGCCTGGGGCCCTGGGCCACCCACACCATAGTTCTTTACACATCTGGGGGCGGACTGGAGTAGCTAGGGTCAGTCACATGAATGCCCCACATCATGTGAATCCAGGTGACTCATCTGCCAACCCCAACAAATCCTCAGCTGTCAAGGCTCTGTGCACGACATCTCCTAGACTCCATTTTATGTTTATTTTTCTGTCCCCAATTCAATCTCTATGATTTTGCTGTAATAAACCATAACCCTGGGCACAACAGTTCTGTGTTCTGTGAGTCCATTTGTAAATGACTGAAACTGGGGTGGTTTGGGGACCTCCCAATAAAATCCTTTACACACTTGTATACACATGTGGGATTCTGCGCACCAACGAATATGTATTTTATTGGTTTAAGATGCTTGCAAGGACAGCTGACTATACTACATTTGATTTCTGCATGACATTCTATTTTTAGAAACCAATCCGTAGCAGCTGCAATTCCACTACTGAACATCTTTTTAAATGCTTATTGGCCATTTGACTTTTTCCCTCTAAATTGTCTGTTCATGTTCTTTTTCTTCGCTAAGCTTGAATTTAGAAAACAGTAAGCCTGTTCACATATACACAAAGGAAATCACATTTTGATTTCCCTGTTGGCGCATGGAGCTTAGTGCTTTCTATGTGGTTAGCAATTTGCTTTGTCCAAATAATCCCTAAAATTATTCCCCCTCAGGAATACCAGCTTCCTCCGATATCTACTTTTCTTCTGCCCTGCCTCTATTTCTAAGGTCAATCCCAGCCTCCATCTCTTAGGCTTCTTTTTTGTTTTGTTTTCTTTTTTTTTTTTTTTTTTTCAGAACCGGGTATTGAAGGCTTCTTTTTTTCTAGGTAAAACTTTCATGCCCTGAATTTAGTTGGCCTAATACATGCACATCCATCTTTTATTTTTTTCTCTATTTCCTTGGCAGTGCTTGGGTTTGTATGCTGCACACGCTGGCAAGCTCTCTACTCAGTGTACCTGTATCTTCCTTAATGTTATCACTGCAGTCAGACCTTTGGACTCTGGACTTGTGAGGTCATCATAACTGTAGCTTCTATGCTCAATTGTTTTGCAGATGGCAGATTAACCTTTTTGTGTGTGTGTGACACAAATCTTCTATTGACCTGACTAGCATACCTAGTGGCAGGGTCAGGTAGAACATACCTGTCTGCCCTGGCTCCTGTCTTCTTTCTTCTGGGAATTCATGTATCACCACAGGAGAGAGGAGCATCCGGGGCAGGTAAAGCTGGGGGAATAGACAGGGTGGAACCTGAAAGTGGCTCAGGGCAATACAAAAAGCGCAGGGTTGAGGCTCGTCCAGCCAGATAAAATGTCCATCTGGGTAGCGTGAGGCTGCCAACCCCATGCAGATGAGAGGGGTCCAAACGGAGAGTGTTCCTTAGAGGCTCGATGTGCCCTTTGTGCCATCAGCATCTCCCGGATATTGTCTTCAGCTTCCTTAACACTCCGCTCCATGTAGGTCTTTTTCTGCTCTACTTCTTTAATTTTTCCTTCTGCTATTTTCTGTTTCTCCAACAGCTGATTGTGAATTACCTCCTTGGACTGAAGAATAAACATTCTTCCTAAACTTTTATACCTGTTAGTCTCGTCTACCGAAGTCATATCTCTGCATGCTTTTTCGTTCTGTTCAGTTGGTCAGTCTGAATGTCTGCAAGCTTCACCTTCTGCTGAGTGTCAATATCTTTGGCTTGAAGCTCTGTGAAGGCCTTCTTCAACTCCAGATCCATGGCGGCCGCCATGTTGTTGCACTCTATGCACCTGCCTGTTGGAAGAAAGCTGGAAAGAACCAGATTAATTTTCTTAAAGCTCTGATTTCATTGAGTTACATTCCTGCTCAAATCCTCCTAGATTCTCACTAGTTCCTCTTATCAGACATGGAAACCTGGACTTGGAGATGTGCCTGTCCTGCCCCTGGATTTCCACATAGAATCAAAACCAGAGAGAGAGAGAGAGAGAGAGAGAGAGAGGTGTTGACATAGGGAAGGGCCATATCTGTGTGTCCGTCAGATGTGCAAGCCAGGAAGGACATAGATTGTGACCTAGAAGGTTGAAGTGGTGGCGATGTGGAAGGCTGGTTAAGGTGATTCTAAAGCAGTTGTGCTATCTACTGGTAAAATCAGTTGGAAGAAGTGGCTCAAGTTAATAAGATTGTTTGTGGTAGATGCCAGACTCTAATTCTGTGTGCTGTTATGTGTATGGCCTTTGCTTCGAGGGGCTTTTTTTTTTTTTTTTTTTTTTTCTGTTGGGCTGGGGATTAAGCCTCATGCACATAAGGCAAATAAAAGACTGGTCCACATAAAATTTTAAAATTTTAGGTATAAAATAGATGCTTGAGGCCGGGGAGATAGCTCAGTAGAATAAGTGCTTCCCCGACAAGGGTCTGAGTTCAATTCCCAGTTCTGCCAAGCAATAACATAAAATAAAATAAATAAAATAAAATGAAGTAAAATAAAATGGATGCTTAGTATGAATAAGTGTCTTGATGTTTGGGAAGAAAAGGAAACAAATTTATACGATGCTTAAAATGTTGAAATTTTATGTGAGTTTATATCTAAATCTCTAGAAATGCTATTAATGTTTAACATACATTCTAAAGTAATTTTATACACATTTTAAAAAGAGCATCTGGTCCTGGTGCTGTATCCATGTAATCCTAGCCCTTTGGAGGCTGAGGCAGGAAGGTAGCAAGTTCAAGACCAGCCTGGGCTACATAGAAAAACTTTGTCTTAACAAAAAAGAATTAAAATTTTATCACAGTTTATAGCCTTTATGATAAATGCTTATGTCGTCCTTTTTTTTTTTTTTTTTTTTTTTTTTTTTTTTTTTTTTTTTTTTTTTTTTTTTTTTTTTTTTTTTTTTTTATGTGGCAGAACTGGGGATTGAACCAGGCTCTTGCGCTTGCCAGGGAAGTGCTTATTTCACTGAGCCATCTCCCCAGCCCCTTATGTAGTCTTTAAAAATGAAATTTTAATCTAGGACTGGAAATACTCCCCTGTAATCCCAGCACTTGGGAAGCTGAGGCAAGAGGACTGCAGTAAGCTTGAGGCCATCCTGGGCTACGCAGTAAACTCAAGGGCAGCCTGATCTACATCGTGAGACCCTACCTGGAAAAAACAAAAAACAAAAAACAACAATTTGAGTAGGTATGTCTCTTCTGTGACTTAAACTAAGTAGTACATAGAATTAAGTCACATTAATGAAATTAGATTTTTAGGAGCTGAACAAGCCCCCTGCTCTGCACTTCCCTCTGGCTTCTCACTGGTTGGCCTCTAACAGATCATTTCTACCTCTTTATGGTCTGGTTCTGTGTGTCTTTCATTTGTCAAATTTAAGTGTAAGTGGCTGAATGATGTAAAACTGCAGAGGCACTACCGTTTTGGGCCATAAAATTCACACACAGGCACACACGCACAGAGCTGCATGGAGTGCAAATCCCACAGCTAAGCGTCGTCTTTGTTACTCTTTCTGTCTGTGCCTTGGGAGTTATTTTTCAGTCCATGCTGGCGCCACCCCCTCAGATGCATGGCCTCCCTGCTCATCACCCCCGCGAGGAACTCAGCTCTCCGTGTGATGGTGAGGAGCTGGGTCGACTCCCCAGCCCAGCAGCCCTGCCGTGCTGTCACCTGTCACTCTGCATTTGCTCGCGCACGTGTTCTCATGGTAACCCTGACTGGCTTAGAAGTGTCAGGGGCAGCCGTGGCTGCCTCCAACTCAGCGGCCCGGCGCCTCCTGACGGCCCGGTCTCTGGCTGTCCTCTGGGAGACTCACTTTAAATGTGCCTGAACTGTGGTTTTTGGCAGATTGTTACAGTAGAATATTGACTCTCTGATCTGAAGCCAGGCTTGTCTCAGAGATTGTCTGCTTTTCTAAGAGCTAATAATGAGAATTGATCAACAGTGCCGGTGGAGGCTAGAGGCAGAGGGAAGAAGAAAAATCCCTAACTGCTGTTCAGAGAATACTGAGCTCTGAAGCCTTGTGGCAATTTATGTCTATTATTTTGCCTTGTTTCTTCCTCATCAGCGGTGAAGCAAGTTTTAATGGACATCGTACAATTGAATTAAGACACAGCACAGCAAGCAAAGCAAACAGAAGCGCTGCCCTCCCTTTTCTGTGAGTTTCACCACCACTACCACCATACCCATGTGGGCTGATGTACATACAAGAAGCCCCTGGGAATTACATCACCATTCAGTGTAATGGAATTTGACTCTCTCTGGAAGCCTCGGGAAGTGGAGGATTGGGTCCTACTTGTGCTTTGGGGAAAGAAAGAAATAATTATTAGCATGTTGAATGTTGAATAATTATTCAATAATTATTAAATTATTGAATAAATAATCCCCCAAACAAACACTCACAAAATGCATATGCACAGGACAAGGAGAAGGCAGAGGTGATGTAAGCTAATGATTCTTTTTTAAAACTGGGACTAACTTCCTCTCTCTCTCTCTCTCTTTCTTTCTTTCCATAAACAATCCCCACCCTCTGATAATCTGGTCAGCTTGTTTATTTGCTAGGTCCCACCCCTCCCCTCTGTGTAGGGCTGAGGAGCAACCTAGGGCCTTGTGTGTTCTCCTCAAGGGCTCTGCCGAGCTGCATCTAAGCTGGTTTCTTTTTCTTCCTGGTACTGGGATTGCACCTTGCCATTGAGCTAAATGCCCAGTCCTTCTTTCTTTCTTTCTTTCTTTTTTTTTTCTCACTTTGAGGTAGTCTTGCTGTGTTGCTCAGGCCAAACTGAAACTTAAGAGCCTCCTGCTTCAGTATCCCAGAGGGCTAGACTTACAGGTGTGTGTCACTGCCCCTGGTTGTTTTACTTTATTATTAATTTTTTGTTTTTGTTTTTTCTGAGATAATCTCTCATGATGTAGCATAGGTTGACCTCGAAGCAGTAACCCTCGCTCCGTGGCCTGTCCACTCCGGGCTCACAGGTGTGCAGCACTGTGCCTGGCTCACTTTACTGTGAAGCGGTGGCTCCCTGCCCCCTGTGCAGCTGGTGAGCTTTGTGAAAGATGACTTCTGTCCCGTGAGTCCCACTGCCCAGGGCCAGATCTGACCAGCTGGCTGCCCTTCACGGGAAGCATTGCAGATCCTGTGTTTCACCTGAACCCAGGATATTTCCTGCAACCTCACCTTGGCAGCAGTCAAGGTGATTTTCTCCAAGATGGGACATTTTAATCTTGGAGATTGAGTACTTTTGCACACTGCGCAGCAGCACCTCTTGCTTGCTTGCTCTCCATTTCCTGAGGTGGTCACACCCTCCAGGGCCTGCGCACTGCGCTCCATACCCAGGCTTTTTATTTTGAGAAAGTGTTTTGATAAATTGCCCAGGATGGAATCAAAGGTGTGATCCCCTTGCCTTACTCCTCCAGAGTGCTGGGGTTAAAGGCATGTGCTACCCACCTGGCTTCTCTTACTTATTCCTACTTATAGGAATTCTAGATAAGAGAGATAGACCATTTCTATGTGGATTTATACACATTTCATTCCCATTTGTAATTGATTTTTGCTATTACAGATAGTATATGTCTTTTGTCATGTAAAACTTAAAAATATTTTATGTGATTAAATTTATCAGTATTTTCTTTAATGATTTCTGATTCTCAAATCCTAGTTAGCAGGGCTCCTCCCTACTCTAATGTTATAAAGAGATATTCTTTTGCCTTCACTTGTCTTTTGAGACAGTCTCACTGTAGTTTGATTGGCCCTGAACTCACTATAATCCTCCTGCCTCAGCCTCCCTAGTATAGGTATTACAGGTTTGCACCACCACATTGGCTAAAAAATATTGCTTTATTGTAATCTTCTTTCCTTCTTTATTTTTTTCTTTTTCTTTCTTTTTTAAATTTAATTAATTAATTAATTTTTTATTTTATTGAAGTACAAATATGAGTCAGATGGTTTTAAGACACAAGACAGATTCAATGAATTAATACATTGCAAACTGTTTTCATACTGTTTTGATATCGTACAAGGTGCATACATGATATACTTACAGACATTATTATAGCAGCTGTGTCTTATCAGTAAATTAAGAGTGTAGCTGTTTACTTATCTTATTTTTTATACCTGAATTATATCAAAAATTCAATAATTATTTTCCTAGTGGATGACCGTAGTACTAGAAGGCAACATAATATCCTGTCCAACCACCATCAGTGCAAATCTTGCCTCTCATAAGATTATGTAGAAGCACAGCGTTATCTATCCCAACTGTACTGTCTATACACACACATAATGATTTTTTCTTTCTATACCCCTTCCTTTGTCTACACCTGTCAAAGGTGGGCACTCCATTGTCATTCAACTAACTTAGGTGCTTGAACTTGACAGCACAGTCCAACACAGTCCAACTTGACAGCACAGTCCAGCATTCCACAACAATAGTGAGTTATTCAAAGAAGTTGTCGACCATAGCCATTTACAGCTCAGCTTAATATTATGGCCTCGCGGTGTATACCTCATTTTTATACTTTTCTGCTGGATAGTTAAGACCTAGATAGAGCAAGACTTATATACCAACACATGAACTTTATGTTTCTTATGTGGTCAGTGAAGTTCCCTCAGGGTTTGTCTTGTAGTCCCGCACATTATTCTGTTTCTTTTTCTTTCTTCTCCCTCCCCATTTCCATGTATCTTATTGTATATTGTGGATAGTAATTTGCAATATTGACTGGTTTTCATATTCATGTAGTTTTAGAAATACTTGAATAGTCTGCTCAGAGTAGGGCAGGAAGCAGAGCTATCATACAAGACTTTTCAGATTTCATTTCTGAAAACCCGAGCCCTGGGGCATTTATTCTTGTGGAAAAGGAAGGAGGAGATTTTTAGGGAGAGGCACCACATCCTGGGGAAAGGAGGCCTCAGCCGGTTTCTTGGGGCTCCTCTGTCACACACCACGCCGCACTTGCGCTAGGACAGAGGGGGAGCCCAAGAGGGGGTTGTTGGGCTCCAGCCCCATCAGGATGTCTGAGACACGGGCAAGGTAGGGCCCGTGGCTCCAGAGGTGAAGGTGTGGGGAGGTGAGGAGAATCAGGCACACAAAAGCTGGATGTGGACGTCCATATGTGCAATCCCAGCACTGCAGAGGCTGAGGCAGGACCTTGAGTTTGAGGCCAATTTGGGCTACACAGTGAGTTCAAGGATAGCCTGGACTACAAGCAAGGAGAGGAAACCCTGCCTCACAAAACAAACCATCAGTTTTTTTTTTTTTTTTTTTGTTCCTCAGACTGAGTCACTCTTTCTCCCCACCCCTCTTTCAGCACTAAGGATCGAACTCAGGGCCTTTGCATTGCTTCCACCTCTTGATTGGCTGTGATTCTAGGTATGTACCACCACTGCCTGGCTCCCATTTTCCTTGCTGGGAAAATCACAGAGAAAACTGCTAATAAATGGGTAAGGTCATTTTGGCAGAGAGAGAGAGAGAGAGAGAGAGAGAGAGAGAGAGAGAGACAGACAGACAGACAGACAGACAGACAGACAGACAGACAGACAGATCAGGGTTCCAACAGCCCCTTCCAGAGCACATTCCCAGTGACTAACCTTCTGCCCTAGGCCTTATCCCTCATGTTTCCAGCATTCCTGAGGTGCCTCAGGCCAGGGATCTTTAGCTCACTGCCTTTGAGGATGCAAGAGATCAAAGCCCAGCGCCTTCTCATTCCTTAGCTCACTGCATTCTCTCCCAGGGCACCAGTGTAGAGCTTTTCCATGACCCAGAGAGGCTTGAAAATTCCCAGGGAGCGGCTGGGAGCATACCTCATTAACAGAGTGCTTGCCTAGCTGTGTGAGGGCCAGGGTTTGATCCCAGCACCAAAGCAAACAACCCTCAGTTCTGTGGCTGGGCGTGCAGCTTGGGGTAGAGCATGTGGTTAGCACGTGTGAGGCCTTGAGTTTTCCTCCCAGCACCTCAGTATCCTCAACTCCCCAAACAAAAGTATCAATTCCTATTAACACCTGTAGGTGACTGGAACAAGGACAAGGACATAAAGGCTCAGGCGGCTCAGCTGTGGGGTGCTTCCCTAGGATGTGTGCAGCCCCAACTTCAAGCCCAGCCTGAGAAGAAAGCAAAAACAAAAAACAGGAACAACACACACACACACACACACACACACACACACACACACACACACACACACACAGTTACTGAGAGAGTTGGAATCATTTCCTAATGGACTCTCTTCCCCTATGAAAAATGAAGTTAATGATAACCTGCTCTGTAGCTCACAAAACACACAATGAAGCAAAATGGGATTGTGTAGTGTTTACCATTTTAAAGAGAAAAGCTATAAATAAACATTAAATAGTTTTCAAATACCAAATAAGCTACAGGGCAGCGGCAGTGTATTAATGGGGAGTCTCAAAGTCCATCCTTATTGGCATGTCAACTGATCTCAGGGGGGGAGGGCAATTCACTGACCTGAAAATCACATAGCACACCCATGTGAGATACGGCTAATTGGCTAATCAGAGCCTGAGAGACCCAGGGACTTTCTAGACGAATTCAGATCAGAGTGGATGCTATTAATAGGGCAGATGGTGAGTGGTACCGAAGGGCAGATTTAATTTATTTACTCTTTGTTTCTAGGTTTTATAATTTTAATTAAAGAAGCAAGCAAAGAATAAAATATTGTCTAAGTAATTTCTTCTTCCCAGTATGAAAGGTGTTGACACATCACATCATTGAGTTGGGAAGATAAAGACAAGGACAAGGATTGGAATTTGGTGTGAATTAACATATCGCAGGGTTCCCGAGTCTGCAAGAGGTGAGGAAACAAACACATGTGTTAATGTGGCTCTGACTGCAGAGGGGGCTGTCAAGGCATGTGGGCTTGCTGAGCCAAATGTGGTCGATTCCAAAAATGTAATTTCATTTGATAGATTTTATTATAATTAACAGAGGGAGTTGCACCAGCTCAGAACTCTTAGCTTTATTATCGTGGGAGAAGCATTATGAAATGCATGTACTTACAAAACAGGATTCATATCTTGCAGAGAGTTTATAATGCTAATAGTCTTGGGGACCTTCTGGGATTGTGTGCCCCAGCTTACAGAGCTTCTGTTTGCAACGTCAAGCGTGGTTTACCTTGAATATTTAAAAAAGTCTTCAGTGGTATTTAATAGACCTTGGAACTCTTAGAGTAAGGACTTGGATTTATGGCTCTTACTTGTTGCAAAGCACTAAATTCACAGCTCAAGAAAGCTGAGCATCAGTTTTAATGTGCATATCTGGTTATTCAAATCTGGTAGGGATTATGCCTGACATTCAGCAGCTCACAGGGAGAGTTTCCGTGAGTACATTGATGTGTTGGGGTTGCCGTCTAGCTTAAAAACTAAGCAAAACCTTTGAGATTTGTATGAAGATAATGCAGTTGGGATGAACAACAGGAAAGCAATTCATGGATTTCTTCCAACGGTGGATAGGGGCAACAATCCCTGAGGTTGCTGGGGCCAGATGAGAGCTCTGCACACATTAAAGCTCGAGGTTTCGGGTGGGATCTACCTGCAGGTCTGAGCTCAGCTAACAACTTGGATACTGTCAGAGCAGCCTGCCCTTTCCAACCTCTCCTTGGGAAACTAATTAGCAGAATAATAAAAAGGCAAGATCAACTCTTGTCTTCCTTGTTGGGGATATAAAAAACAGTAGTTCTAATTAGCAATAATTAAAATTTAATTAAGAAGCTCTTTGTGATCCTCCTCCTCCCTCCCTCTACCGATGCCTGCCAGCCCCTGGTGGCGAAGTTGTTTGTATTCCTGTGGTGCTGAATCACAGCTTAATCACAAAGCCTGCGATCACAGTTTATCCAGCCCTGAGCACTAATCACCCCTGTTTTCCAAGAGGGACGAATACAGAGCCTAGATTTTAATAACACGAGCAGAGCAATTATTTTCTTCAGTTTTATAATCATGTATTATGATTCATTTCCCCTCTTTATTAGCTGATAACTGATGCCATTATTTTTTCTCCATTTCTTTTATCTCTTCCCTCAATCCTATCCTTTACTGGGATAAAAGGACAATATGAGACTTCAAAGAATGCTAAATATCTGAATCCAAACTTCAACTTCTGTGTTTTAAAGCAATGCAGAAAATCAACTTAGAATAAGACCATTGGCAAAAATTCAGGCTACAAAGTAATATTAATTAATTACTTAAAAAAACTGCATTATACACAGGGTTAAGGAAAGCAAACATACTATGTGGTGTTTGTTTCAAAGACTAAATGGTATTTTGGGTTTTAATTTGAATTTAGGATATTTTAAATTGCAAAGGAACTGACTTGTATAGTTTCGCATGATCACAATGGTGAATTTTATCTCATGTGCATTTTCTTTCAATAGAAAAAGGAGCTCTTTCTCTGACTTTGTCCTAGTTTTTTGGCATGAGGATTAACCACATAGTTTATGGGGTTGGGGACCTCCAAGACTTGTTAGTTCATTATGAGCAAAAGAAAAAGGAAATAATCAAGAACAGAGGAAAATGAGTTTTTTAAAAGCCACTGGACTAAAAAATATAACCCCAGTTCTTTAATTATTAAGAGAAGGGCGCTGAATCCACTCCATTATCTTAATTATGTTTCTGGAGCAAACATTATTTCAATGTGATAAAAGATGACACGACACTGAAGGTAAAGCCTGAGCAGATGTTACACGAGTAACAAGCCAATAGGCCCACGTTCTGGTAATTTCTTCCCCACTAGACATGTTCTCATTAATCTGTGATTAATAGGATTTGAGTGTAGTAAATGACGATGATCTATTGTCTGTCTTTGTCAAGCACCATGGAGGGAGTAATTTGTCAGCTCTGCTTTTGTGTGACTATTTAATAGCAAAGAGGGAGAGATAATCTTCTAATTGGCATCTATAGAGAGGAACTCAGAGAATACTGCCTGTATGGAAATAGCC
>PVKA01023773.1:0-35169 GCA_004027165.1 Ctenomys sociabilis | reverse complement strand
GGGAAGGAAGGAAGGAAGGAAGGAAGGAAGGAAGGAAGGAAGGAAGGAAGGAAGGAAGGAATTCATACAACTAGAATCATATGCTATTTGTTATATTTGTCTTCTTCAACTCAACATTTTAAAAATGTATCCAGGCTATGGCACATCTCACTAGTTTCCAATTTTTTTATTGCCATGTCATATTGTATTATGTGAACTTTCCACAATTCACTTGGCCATTGTTTATCCTGTTGATGAGCTTTTGGGTTATTTCCATTTTTGCTGTTAATTTGCTGTGAACACTCTTGTCCAAGTCTTGTGGATATTTGTTCTCATTCTCTTGCAGAAGATATTGATGAGTCAAATGGTAGGCAGACATATAACTTCATTTAAAACTATCAAGTTAAGCTGGGCGTGGTGGTGCAGGCCTGTAATCCCAGCACTCGGGAGGCTGAGGCAGGAGGATTGTTGTGAGTTTGAGACCACCCTGAGCAGCTACAAAGTGAGTTTAAGGCCAGCCTGAACTGCATAGTGAGACTCTGTCTCAAAAAGACAAAAAAAAAAAAAAAAACCTATCAAACTATTGTTTAAGTGTGTCTGTCACATTTCTATCTAGCTTGACAATGATCACATTTTCAGTTAAATACACCCACTGGCTTATATATAGATGTCGCCCCCAAAACTTCATTCATTCATAGATTGGGCTGTAGGAGTGACTGGATCATGGGTGTGTGATACTGGATTATGTGATACTGGGTTGCTCTGCTTATTGGTTTAGTCTTGGTGGACTTATTGAAGAGGAAAGACCCCCCTCTGGATGTGGGTGGCACCAACGAGTACGCATGTAGATGATAAAACATGGAAATCAAAGGAAGGCTGATGTTTTCTGCCTGCCCTGCCATGAACTGTTTCTCCTCCTCCGCTGTGTCCTTATGCCATGCTGCCCTGCCCTGGAACCAGCCAATGAAAGACTAAGCTTCTTCAAAGTGTGAGCCAAAACAAATCCTTTTTCCTTTAACTTGTAGGGGGCAGGAATTTTGTCCCAGCAACAGGAAAGAAACTGAGACTCCTGGTATCCATGTTCACTGCCCTCTCCCCTCCTCTGCATAACTTATTTTCAGACATTCAGTCATTTAAGGATAGCAGGAGAAGTGAGAAAATACCATGAGAAAACAGAGGGTTTGGAATAAACTTCAGACAAAGTTCAAGACCCAGTGCCCTCACTTAAAAGTTAGCAGAATTCAAGCATTTTAAACCACATCAAGTCTCGGTATTTCTCTAAAAAGCCATGTGAAATCAGCTTAATCTATAGGTTTATCGCGAGCATGAAGTGAGGTGATATGGAAGGTCATACCCTGCACCATCTCAGGGACCTGGTAATGCTCCATAACAATGAATCTCTCTGCTCCCTGTATTCTGTTCCCTTTCTATTAGGCTTTTTGATCCCACACAGAACTCTCTCCCACCCTTTCTCTCTTTCTTCCTCCAAGAGCTGAGGAGGGAGAAGGTATAGAAGATGAAGACCCTACAGAACAGAAAGTCACAGCACTGGACGGGGATGACATTCCATCTTCCTGCAGCAGAAAGAAAAAGCTCTATTTACAGTAGGACGCAGATGGAACTGATTTGTTCAGAGCCATCTTACTCCTGAGTGTGATATTTGTCTACATCATAAAACCACAGGCTACAATGTGTCTGACATTATACCAAGTGATATAACCCTCCTAATGATATTATAATAAATCCCAAATGAGGCCGCCATTACTGGGCAGTCATTTCAAAGTGATCCTGAAATAGTTTTTACAGAACAAGGAATCTGCAGGCCAAACACAGGCACTCACATGAGGCCCAAGAAGTCGGCTTGAGCATGTGCAGCAACACGACTGTGGCCTCAGTCTTGGCTGGGAGATTTTCTTTTTATATTAATCTATTGACTTATGAAAATCAAAATGTTTCTCTTTTTTCTACTTTTTTATATGAAGGATGAAATTGGACATTTTCTAAATGCAATAAAAAGTCCCCTGGGGTGCTTTTTTATTATTATTCTTTAAATCAGCAGTTTCTGAGCCTCTTCATTAGTTAAAGCCAATGACCTCTCATTTTGGCTTCACCTCCCTTGGTGCTCAAAGAAAGCTGACAACACTTCCTGCCATCCCAACGGCAGAGGCTTGTTTCACTCTGTTTTTCTGCCAGCATGCATAGGTGTGTGTCTGAGGTTCCATGTGATCTGCCCGGGTAGCTTGCTGACTCAGACCCAGTTGAATTTCTTCTAAGAAAAATGTGCAGCTCTCTGTGCCCCTAAAGACAAGAACCACAGAAAATCATGTGCTTCTCCTGATGGGGTTGGATGCTCAATCCTGCTGGATTGCACTCTTGGAGTTGGTAGATTCTGAGGCAAGGAATACCTGCTACAGCAAATCCCAAAATCAGCACCACCAGCTGCAAGGCTACGGTCACTGTGATGTCTCTGTCCCTCCCTCATCAGCACTTCTCTGCTTATCTCTTGGACCTGTGTGATCATCTTTCTGACCGTACCCACCATGTGGACAGTTTCTTACTTTCATCTCCCCGAAATAGCTCTCTCCTTCCCTTTTCCCACCACACATGATTATATCATTGGCCCAAAATTGGAGCCCAAGAGTCAAGCATATCTATTTTACAGTTACTCAAAAAGATGCCTGTTGAGGTTGCAGAGGTGGGTCACAAAGTTGGACTACAGAATCTTAAAACCACTAGAGATCATTTATTGCCACAAGGTAAATAGAACTCACTTAAAATTAAATGAACAAAAGGGGTAGATGATGGGAAAGAAGGAAAGTTGATGAGCTCTATAAAATTATTGGATGACCTAAATCCAGCCATTTCTCAGTTTTAAAATATTTGAGCCAAAACGTTTCCTTCTTTTCTGAAACTGGTTTGAGTTGGAATCCTTCACTTAAAAATTAAAGAATTCTGAGCTGGGGAGATAGCTCAGTGATCTAAGCACATGTTTGGCGAGCACAGGGACTGGAGTTCTATCCCAGGAACCACATGTGTCAGCCCCACCCCTGGGAATTTCTGGCTGACCACTGAAAGCAGTCGTGATGGTACATACCTGTAATCTCAAAACTGGGGAGGATGAGGCAGGAAAATCACTATGAGTCTTACCTGAATAGAATGATCCTGTACCAAACACATAAAATTTTTTAAAAATTTAAAGTACTCTGATCAAAATAATCATCCTTTTCACCTGGTATCTAACCAAAATACTTTCAAGTTTGGTTTTTCTAGGTACAGATATGAATGCTAAGGCAGAGGTTGGGCTGGAGAGCTTAAAGAGTAAGAGTTGTATTTTCTTCTACCCAACAAACTTCCAGATGGTGAAATAAAAATGAGATATATATAAAGTGGCTAGCCTCAGGCAACACAAAAGTAACCAATGCTCCTAACAGAAACTTGTCTGTTTTAATCATATGGCTCAGAAACCAGCTGTGAAGGTAATTCTCAAAGAATGATCCAGAAATCTTAGCCATAGAAGCCTGGGAAGAATCTATGGCCCTTCACAGAGAACTATCTGTTAATTCAGTTGTTATTTATATGTATGCAATTTAGGTTGTATTTCTAAGAAATTTATTGCTTGTTAATCTCATTTTACATAGACAAACACTTGTCATCTTGCTGTGTAAACAATTCCTTTTCAATCTTTACCCCCAGGGAGAGATATTAAAATTTTCTTTTATTATCAGCCACCATGGGTAGGGTCTGGCGAGGTCATTTAGGGAGAATGAAAACTACTTTATTAATTTAGCAACTTACTTTTAATAGCTAATATTGTATTGTGGTGCTCTTTTCAACCAGTATGTGAATTTATCGGTTTGTAAAAATTGATTCTAATAGTTTCTGTCCACATCTTTAACAAGATAATTTTCTGTATTACACTGAAGTAACTCTGTAGAGTAGAATATGACACAGTAGAACTTATAAGATAGAAAAACATCTTAGACATAATTGAATGTGACGGTTTCAAACTGCCAAACAACTTTATTTCTTGTATATATTTTGTTTAAAAATCTGCTTCCAAGTTTCTCTCTTTCCTTGAAAACTAAGAAGATGAGGTCCCATGTCCACATGCCACGTGCTCATCTGCAATGATCAACTGGAATCGAGGGTGTCGCTTATAGGCAAGACAAGTTTTCTCTGGTATGACTCGGTCACACCCATCTCCATTGCTTCAAACCCAAATGCTTTCTTTATTTTTTGCTTCATTTTACTTCTTCATGGTACAAAAATCAAACTCAGGCCTCACGCATGCTGGGCACCCTTCTGTCGCTAAGCTACCTAACCAGCCCTTTGATTTTGCATTGGTCTATGTTGATAAGGCTTTCCTTATGCTTGGCAATCCCCCTGTCTCAGCTTTCTCATGGGATTACAGGTGTATACTATTGTTCTTCCATGTTTCCTTTATTATCTTAATACTTCGATATCCATTATCATTTGGATTTGAGACCCACAGAGCTTATGTTCTCTCTCTCTCTCTCTCTCTCTCTCTCTCTCTCTCTCTCTCTCTCTCTCTCTCTCTCTCTTTCTCTCTCTCTCTGGTATTTCGTGTACACAAAAATTGAACTCAGGGATATTTTATGACCTAATACATAAAATATTATACAGTCCGTATTGTACAAGTGATCTTCACCCTTCTATCCTGATTTCTATTTTGGACCTCTTTGTATCTTACCATAGAGGTCACTTATCTGAAGTCTCACCAATGTTAGTTATTTTAAATGAAATCTAACATGTTTTATAAATTGTGTCAGTTAATTTACCAATAAGGAAGAAGCTAAATGAATATATACAGATACAAAGTTAGCACTTAAAAATCAATAGCATTTCTTTACACAAACAACAAACTCATTGAGAGAAATTAGGGAAACCATGCCTTTAACAATAACATCAAAAAATTAAATACTTAACCATTCTAATAAAGGATCTATACATTAAAAATTACAGTACTCTGAAAAAAGAGATCAAAGATGATTTCAGAACTTGGAACAATATTCCTTGCTCATGAATAAGAAGAACTAACATGTGAGAGTGGCCATAATCCCAAAATTGCTATAAGATTCAAAGTAGTAATGATGAAAATACCATTAGCATACTTCACAGACCTAGAGAAAAAATTTCTGAAATTCATCGGGTACCAGAAGAGACATAGAATAGCAAAAGAAGTCATGGACAACAAAGAAAAGGCATGAGGCATCACAATCTCTGACTTCAAATTATACTACAAAACTACTGTAAAAAAATCAGCATGGTATTGGCAAAAAAAGAGACTTAAGGATCAATGAAATATATTAGAAAATGCAGACCCAATTACAAAAGCCCTCAGCCACCTTATCTCTGACAAAGGGGGAAAACATGTGTAGTGGAGCACAAGTACCTTTCTTAGGGCTCCAAGGACAGCCAACATTTTGGCCCTAGCCTTCCAAGGTCAGTGAGGACTCAGGACATAAGAGAACCTGTACTGTAAGATCATTTAACTCGGTTGTGTCCCAAATGTTCTGATCAAGGAGATTATGGGGCTACAGAGGAATGTGATTGATGCTGTAGAGTGTGCCTAAGGAGAACCATGTGGAGAGAAAACATTCTCTCAGGCTTTCACAGAGAGAAAATTGGTCAAACATTGGCCATGATTCATCCACATGGCTGACACTGACAAAGGATCTACACACTGCTGTACAGGGTTTCAGGATAAGTCCTGAGGGGATTTGACTGACTTTGGCAGATACAAAAGTTACATTTCTTATATAAGTCTTGCTTTATCTTGATCTTAATCATTCAGCAGAAAACTTTAGAAGTGAGGTATGAAAAGTAAAGCTTTTAATATGCTGAGCTGTGGAAGGCTCAAGTCAACAGCTTCAGACATTGCGAGTCCTGCGGATAGCCGACTGCTATTGTGGATTACTGGACTATATCAGAATATTTTGCTGAATTCATGCACTTACAAAATTTGGATGACAGTGCAATACCCATGTATGACAAAACTAAACAAAAAAAGGAGATATAAGTGAAGGACCATTTGTATCTATATATACAAAATAGTTAAGATAGATATGCAGCTACTTTCTCTTAATTCAATGAGAAGCAATATTTGTACTAACAGTGTTTGAACAGGATATCATGTCTGCATCTTGTGCTATGAACGACTACTACAGAGACAAAAATACTCAATGTATTAATTGTTGTAACTCTTCTACCAACCTGTTTTAAAATTGTCTCATTGCAATTTTTTTCTCAATAAAATTAATTTTAAAACATAGCCATTTTAATAAAAGGTTGGGATGAACTGTTTTTCCACATACTGAAGGCTAAGTTAGACCCATGTTCATTAACATACACTAAACTAAAGTCAAAATGTATGAAATGGGTTAAATATTAATACAGAAATAAGGACCAGCCAGATAGTTTAGCAGACCAAAGCACCTGCTTAGGCAGGTGCATTGAAAAGGACTCAGTCCCCAGTGTGCTGGCCCTACCCCCAGGACACATTGAGAAGGTGACTGAGACTGGGTGTGGTGGTATGTGACTGTAATCCCAGCATTTAGGAGACTGAAAACAGGAGGATTGCTATGAGTCCCATCTATATAGTGCAAACTTGTAGACTCTATACTAAAATATATTTACAAAAAATATTGGGCTAGTCAAATAGTTCAACAGACTAAAGCACCTACAAACAGGAACAGGGGCAGGTAGCTTGATCACTGAGACTGCTATGCTGAGATGGCAATTGAGACTAGGTGTGGTGGTATACACCTGTAATCCCAGCTCTTGGGAAGCTGTAAAAAGTGGATCACTATGAGTTCAATCTAGTAGGGAGACCCTGAACACCCTGTAAGCCCTTCCCTAAAAACTACTAAATAAATAAATAATTAAAAAAGAATTAAGTCTACTGGACGAGAAACCAAGTAAAAAGCTTGAAGACAAAGGGGTAGGTGGAGAATTCATGAATAAAAACCAAACCACATGGGAAATACTTCAAGTAGCTATATATCTATCTACATGGGTATCAACAGGATGTCATCTTATTGAAAAGTTGCACATCAAAAGAAATTGCCAATAGAATAAAAACAAAATCTGTGAGTTGCAAAAAATATTTTAGACAACTGTACCTCAGATAAAAGACTTCTATCTGGAACAATAAAGAATTTATTTTAAATCATGACCCCAAAATTCAAATCCAGAAATGGCCACCTGAGATGAATACATGTGTTTCAGATGAAGAAATACAAATGGAAAAGAAATGTATGAATACAGGCTCATCATCACTGGTTACCTGAGAAATGCAAATAAATACAACACTGTGGTTCCACCACATCCTGGAAAGAGTGGCGATCATCAAGAAGTCAATCAATAACAAATGCTGGAGGAGCCGTGGGGAAAAAGGAAGACTTCTTCACTGTTTTGGGGAGTGAAGACTGGTACAACTACCGTGCAAAGTAGTGCAGGGATTCTTCAAAAACTAGGATTAGAGGTCGCATTCAACTTATCTATTCCCCTCCTGTGTATTTTTTAGAAGAATTGTTAACATCATAACAGTGATATACATGCACCCATGTTGACAGCAGCACAATTTGTCAATGTTAAAAATCTTGGAATCAACCCAAACATCCATTACCTGAGGAATGGATAAAAAATATCACGCGGGATTTTTACATAACGAAGTATCACTCAGCTATAAAGAAAGATAAACTCTAGGCTTTATAGGTAAATGGATGCAACTGGAGACCTGTTATGGTTTGTATCTAGTACCCCCTGCCAAGCCTCCTGCCGTCATGGGGCAAACTTCTAGAATTTGTCATTATCTCATGATCCACTGGGATTATGGATGTGATGATGGATATATGCAGCCTGGCGCATATAGCCTGAGTGCAACTTAAGGGAGACAGACATGCTCTCTGTGGCCATTGTTGCTGTTGCTCCTCCCTTTTGCTCTTGCTGTTTTTCTGCCTTCTGCCACCATGAACTGCTGCCCTCTGCCATGTGGCACTTTGCCTTGGAGCCAGCTGAGTATGGACTGAAACCTCCAGTAACTGTGAGCTAAATAAACCTTTCTTTCCTTTATTTTGAGTGTTGAGTGTTTGTCCCAGCAATAAGAGAAGAGTAACTGAGACAGAATTTGATACCAGAGAAGTGATGCAATTGGTGTGATTACATTACCATGTAGTTCAGGAACTTTTGGAAAAGGCTTATGGGAAGAGATAGGAAAGGTTCAAAGATGTCACCTACAAGAAAAGTGCTGGAACAGCTCCAGCTGTTCTATATGGGAAACTCTGGTCAAAGTGCAGATCCAAAAGGGTGATAGAAATCTTGCTTGTAAAACACCAAGTTGGGGAGATTTCTGCTGGGAAGGATTGCATTGGTTGTTGGGCTCCAAATGATTTATGCTACTGCTTGGCAGAAAGTTTGTCTGAATTTTGTTTGTGCCCAGAGACTAATCTGAGATTGAGATTAAACATGGCAGGACTGATTAATCTTTCAAAACAAAAACTCAAAGCAGTCAAATATTGAAGCTGTGGCATAGCGATAGTTTGGGGGCTTTTTGAAAGATTTATGTTGAGAATCAAGAGCAAAGAGCCCAGCAGGATGATTTAAAATGTAGAGTTTGACCAGAAAGAAAGCCCCGATAAAGCAGTAAAGTGGAATGCAAAGACAGAGTTGAGAAGATCTCCATTGCTGAGAAGGAACAAGAGAATGGAAAGAATGGCCCGAGCGCATCACAGGAGGTGGCAGGTCTCTATCTTTTGCAGCCTCGGAATGTATAAAGGTGAGGAACTTTGCCTTGAGAGGAAAGACTCAGCACCCCAAGTTCCAGAATGGAGGGAGTGGCCACACCAGGTTCTGGAGTGGTGCTGGCATAGAGAAATTGTTCCTAGGAATCAGGGTTAGAATGCTCAACAATCCAGGCACTTGACCCCTGCAGTGAAGGGAGAAGAAAGGTTGGCTACTGCTCCAGCTGGCTGAAGACCTTGGCATGATCCACACGGAGTTGGTTTCAAGCACTTGCAGAATGCAGGAGTTCTGAGGTTAAGAAGCCTTCCACCTCAATTTCAGAAGAAGGCTGGGAGGCCAGGCAGTGTGCCTCTGAGAGGGCCATGTATAAAGCTGTGAGTGAAAAGACTATTGAGTGGGAACCCCAGAAGTTTGAAGAATCCAGGAATGTGGATCATCTAAAGAAAACTGCAAGGAAGGAGCAAAGCAGGTCTAAGAGAGAAACCATGGGAGCTACCACCAAAAGTGCCATAGGGCCTGAGCCATGTAAGCCCTTTGGAGCTCACAACTCATCATAGATTGCTTCAGATGTTCCACTTGGAACTACAGGATTTAATGTTTGGCCTGCTAGATTGGACTTATATTGGTTCCAGTATTTTGTATTCCCCTGTTCTTTGTACCTTTTGGAATAGTAGTATTTATCTTGTGCCACTGATGTTGGAAGTGTTTAACTTTTCATTTGTACAAGGGCTCACAGCTAAGAGTTTGCCTCAGGTCTTGGAGGAAACTTGGGACTTGGACTTTTCAGCAGGAGTTTGGCAACACTTAGAGATGGTCTAAAACATCTTTGTGCACAAGTCTTTGGAGGCCCAGGGCTGGAATGTTATGGTTTATGGATAACTGTCCTCCCAAAGCCTCATGCAGTTGTGGGACAGACTTCTAGAGTTTGTGACTCACTCATGATTCACTGGGATTATGGGTGCGAGTGCTGCTGGGATTATGGGTGTGAGTACTACTGTCAGCTTGGGGAGGATAGCCTGAAAGCAAATTAAGGGACATAGACTTGCTCTCTGTAGCCATTGTTGCTGTTACTCCTCCCTTTTGTTCTTGCTGTTTTGCTGCCTTCTTCTACCATAAACTGCTGCCCTCTGCCATGAGCCACTCTACCACGGAGCCAGCTGGGTATGAACTGAAACCTCCTGCAACTGTGAGCTAAACAAACCTTTCCTTCCTTTATTTTGAGTGCTGGGTACTTGTCCCAGCAATGAGAGAAGAGTAACCGAGACACATACTCAAAAGTGAAATAAATCAGACCCACATATGTAAACATTGCATTGTCTCCCTAATGTAAGGGCCTGAAAGGGTAAATAAAATCTGACATGTACAATAGATACAGTGAAAGGGAAGGAACTGTTAAAAGGGAAGTAACAACTGGAATGAGGAAAAAGACAAAAGAAAAACAGAAGGAAGGGAAAAAATTGTATATGTATATACACAGGATAGCTTGGATAATTGTACCGTTAATTTCTCCTGTTCTAGTAAAAGAAACAGCTAGTGCTTAATTTATTTTCATCTTTATAATTTTTGATCAATTTTGTATGCTTATGTCTGGTAATATGAAAGACTACTCTTAAGGCAACAGTATTCAAAATAACAACTATTGTTGAATTCCTATCATTTTGTTTAGTGAAATTGTGTGGCATTTCTATTTTGTTTACTTTTTTATGCTCTTTGAAAAAGAAAACAATACCTTAAAAGGGCTTAATATGAAATAACTGTATTTTGATCAGTTTTGCAATAATAACAATTAGAAAGCAGAACAGAAATTCATCATTTCTACAAATGTAAGAATGGGGGCCAGGGAGTGGAATCAGTGCTTCCCTGGCAAGTACAAGGACCAATCCCTGGTTCAATCCCTGGTTCCGCAAAAAACAAAAACATAAAAATGCATTCGATAATCCCTCATATAAAATATGTACTAGTAACCTATCAATAACCATGAAGGACATTTATTTACATATTACATGTACTTTTTACCAGATGTAAAAGAAATTGATATAATAGAAAACAACTACTTTACTATATGAAAATACAAATTGTCTTTCTATTAATTTTTTCTATTAAATGTCCTACCCTATGCCTCTTAGAAACACAATAGTACATAGGAATATAAATACCCATGAACTATATACTTTTGAATTTCAAACGTATACATACTTATAATTTGTGCAAATAAGCATATGACATTTGTAAATCACTCCTTGAATTTAAAACAATGTCCATTAACCTCCCCCTCAAGAAATCCAGCAGAACAAAATAATTCTGAAATATGATTTAAAGAACACAATTAAACAGAGTCCAAATTTTTTAAAGTAAAAAAATAAGCTAATAGTTTTAACCATATTCTTCTAACAACTAGGTTATATGCTAAAGCAATATTAATTAAAACAATACAAAAAAAAGAATAAGAATGAACCAGTGCTTCAACAAAATGGACTTCTTAAAATATTTCTAGCATGTGGAATAATGTATGAAAGAATCATATGGCAAATAGGGAATGAAAGCATGATTTTATAAATAATAATGAGACAATTAAGTTGAAAACATACACTTTAATAAACTTCACATTAACTAAAACTTTATTCTACCTTAAGAAGAACCTTAAAATATTTTCACCAAAATACAAGTAGATACACAGATAAAGTTTTAGAAGAAAAGTTCAATAGATATTAAAGACTTAAAACATGGAACTAAACGCAAATATTGTCTACATTAAAATGTAAATCTTCTGCACATTACCAGGCTCCACTCATGAAACCATTTAGCCTGCTCTGTGAAGGTCCTTTCCCCAAAAGACTGATTTGACCTCTGCCTTACTGAGTAGTCACTCCTCTCCTTTCACAAAACTGTGTCTATAGTTAAGGCTCAAGATCTCTTTTCTTGACAAATCTCAACCCTCATGATGACAATCAGAATATCTGTTATGTTCACTGATATAACTCAGTGTATTGCAGAGCCTAGTTCACAATTTAGTAAGAAAATAAATCGTATTCCGGGGCCAGCGAGATAGCTCAGCAGACTAAACCAACTGCTTAGGCAAGCTTAGTCAAGTGCAGGAACCACAGTCTGATCCCTTGCAACACATGTTGTGCCCCCAGGGGAGTGTAAGCCAGCCACAGAGTGCAGGCATACAAGCACATACCAGTAATCCCAGTGCTGGGTAGGCTGAAAGCAGGCAGATCACTATGAGTCTAAGCTGCGTAGTAAGAACCTGTAACACCCAAATACATTAAAGATAAAATTTTTTAAAAATTATTGAATGTGAGTGAAACAGACAATCAATGACAAGTTGCGAAAAATAAGTTCAATGAGTACCACCAAAACTAATGGTAAAAAGACAAAGATATATAGATAGATAGATGATAGATAGATGATAGATAGATAGATAGATAGATAGATAGATAGATAGATAGATAGATAGATAGATAGATAGATAGATATAGATACATTAAATAAGGCTGTGTAGTTTAGCTATATATGTGATAGCTAAGATAATTACACTACTAATTTATATTGATTTATTGTAAGAAATAATGCTTAATTTTTGACCAATTTATACGCTTATTTCTGGTAATCTAAACAACTACTTTGAAGATACCAATATGCAACATTACAACTATTCTAATTTCCTATCATTTTATTTTGAAATTCTGTACCTTTTTTTATTTTCCTTATTCCCTTTAAAATAAAGTGAAGACCAGGGAGATAGCTCAATAGAATAAGTGCTTGTCTGGCAAGTACAGGGTCCTGAGTTCAATCCTTGGTACCACAAAATAAATAAATAAGGAAAAAAAAATACAGTTTTGACTTAAAGTCAGCTGGCTATGGACTAAATCCTCTGAAACTGTGAGCCAAATTAAAACCCTGTGTCCTTAAATTGTGGGTTTTTAGAACTGTGGGTGTTGGGTATTATATCTCAAGAACAGTCTCAATTTCCATCTAGTTGATCTGATGTTGTGCCGCTGGGGGAGAGCTCCTCTCCTGTGCATTCTCAATCTTCTAGATCGAGAGCAGTCACTGGGGAGGGTACAACAATTTTTCTCCTAGATCATTTGGGCAATAGTAAAAGAAGCTTAATCACAGATTTAGGGAACCTGACCATGGAGAAAGCCATCTATGATTTAGTGTACTTTCTGCATAAAATGTTAAAATGCTAAAGCAACATTAATTAAAGAAAACGTTGCCACCCCAATAGTGCCATAAAGTTGTCAAAAGACTCACTCCAGAATTCTACCAGGCCAACTGCTAGGGATGGCAGGGACCAGGACTATTCATAGGCATAGTCACACTGCTACTCTTCATTCACTCACAGATGACTTCCTTAGTCAGAAGTGAGGTAGCAGGATTCACTGCCAGAGAACAAGGCCTCTGTCAATCTATGGTGGTGCTTGTAGAAGCACTGCAGGCTGGGGAGGTAAATCTATGTCCAGAATAAATAACTACTGCAATGAAAACAAAGCACTGGCCCTTTCAAGACTGAAATAATTCAGTGTGTAATCGCCCTGCCATATGCAATGGTGCCAGGTCTAGACTCAGACACTGAGCAGTAGAGCACTAAGCAGTCATTGTGACCAGTTAATTCCTGGGGAGTGAATGTCTGGGTGGCGGAGCCTGTGTAAAACTTCCATCTCTGTCACCATAGCCAATTGCTTGATGTGATGCACTCCTGTGGCTGGCACAGGAGACTCCAGGACTTTCCTGGGCTCCATCTCAGGTTTCCAAACAGGAAGTAGGGAATCAGGCTAATAAGAATCAGGAAGACAAAGGACTTTAGAGAACAGGTTGCCCTGCCCAAAGTTTATGACTACCCATAGGTTAGTCAGTATAACATTGATTTCTCTGTATTCTGGAAACACCTCAGCAAATAGTTTGTAATTAGAGAACATTCCTCAGAGGGAAACCAGCCCCATTCCCATTCACTTATGGAGTTCTATAAGTGACACCCTTCCTTCCTCATCAACTTTTATTCATTATATGGATGATTGATTCTGAGAATACTATGTTAGAGGAAAGACTAGAGCTCAACATCCCCTTCTCTTTGATCTTATCCAAGTTTTAACTTTAAAAGAATCAGAAAAGAGGTCCAAAAAAAAGGAACTCTCTTTGCTTTATGTTTTACCTCTTTGCTTTTGACATGATATCCAGCTAGCATCCCCTGATAGCTGAGGCCTGAGTTGATTAAGAGACTCTGCCATTCCTACCAGCACTCTTTGTCTTCTTGTTTCCTGCCTTCTCTCCATTCCATGGCATCTCTTAGTAAGGAGATGCTCACTGCATGCAGCCTTGTACATTCTAACACTCATTGAACTGGCCTCTGGGAAGTTCAGACCCCTAAAACTTCCTGACATCAAGTGAATGGTAGTTCGTCGGTGTTGGGACAATGTTGTGAGTGGGAAACAAGCTCCACTGGAAGATGGAGCACTGGGTCTGTAATCCACTTTCTAATAGAGACTCATTGCCTCAGCACTTCCACCTCTGGCTCTGTCAAGTAAAGATAGGAACAGCTCATTACCGAGAAGTGTTTAGAGGATATTGGAGAAATAATTTTGTAAGGCGTAAAGCTGTATCAACCTGTAAGGTACTATCATGATTTTTAAAGGAAGGAGAAGTGATCATGTGTCAAATTTATAGCAAAACCACGACCAGAGATTGGCAGCCCTTGTTTTGCAAGGTGGCAAGTGACACAGCTCCAGCTGGCCACAGCCATTCTCTCAGGGATCAACTCAACATTGTTATAGTTTTAAGTTCCACCTAGCTTCTGAGTATAAAATGTTTGTCCTTAGGGTCATTTCTCATGTCTTCAGTTATTAGTTCTAAACTTTTTTGTAAGAAAAAGAATCTCTTACACTTTCAAGTCCATGTCATAATCCCAAAATTCCTTAGCCCTGAAGTATATCATGAACCACCTGCATCAGACAGCTTGTAGCATTGTTTTAATGTGAATCCCTGCATCCTTTCCTTGAACAACTCAATTTTTCTGAGCCTAAGTATTTAAGTCTGAAAAATGGGCTTTACTACAGTCTTTACCTAAATCCTCAGTAACAGTTTATATGAAATGTAGTGGACAAATAAAAAGATGAATGACTTGTATCTGGACAAAATGACACTAACATCCCATTGAAATCAGGCTTTCATCATCCCCCATCTCTTACATGTCTTGGGCCCCTAATAATGAACAGAGTGGTTTCCATCCTCTATGCAATGTATCCTGACCAAACACACCATGAGTAGGCCCCTTGCCTGGGCATTCAGCCAATGTTGAAGCTGTTAAGAAATAAGAATGCATGTATTTATTGAGAAAATAAAAATGTGCATGTAAGGTTGCATAGAGATGATGTATGAGGCTTTATGGACATGTCACCACAAGGCCGACTCAGTCACTGCCAATGTCAAATCAGCCAAACCTGGGAGCTCAGGAGTAAAGCTTCCTAGTGGAGACAGAAGGCAGGACACACTCTGTTGTCCTGAGACAGCACA
This sequence comes from Ctenomys sociabilis, assembly GCA_004027165.1. NCBI lineage: Eukaryota > Metazoa > Chordata > Mammalia > Rodentia > Ctenomyidae > Ctenomys > Ctenomys sociabilis. Next base: position 19,911 of record PVKA01023773.1, on the reverse strand, counting down.
AGACACAGGAAACCACAGGGCAGCTGTGGGGCATGAGGAGCCAAGATCACTATGAGCACCAGTGTGCACATGGCTGAAAATAAATATGTACGTACTGCTGGGCGTACAGGAGATTCAAGCAGGTGCGCACAAGTATGCACAGGTGGGCACGGCTTGAGCCATCCCACCTGTGACTGGTGGAAGAGAAGCTGCAGAAGAGAGCACGCTACACACATGGCCTTCAAAGGACAGCAAGTTCCTGATACTCAGTAAAACGGGTTAGGCCAAAGGTCTTAGAGATGTGAAGAAAAGCTGTTTCACAGGGGAAATGCCTCTGAGCTAAGCATGCTACAGTGGATAGTTTCTGCCCAAGGGCTAGAGAAATGGGGTCCTAATCTGCTTAGCCCCTCAGTTGCCTTGTTGATGTAAGAAATCTCTGTGTAAACCAGCAGCCCTTCCACCAAGCCCACGAGTAACTAGGACCTGCTCTCTGATTTCTGAGGGTGACCATCTGTGGAAGAAGCTTCAGGACATTATTGTAAGCCAATGCAGGAGGAGGAGAAGAAAGGCAAGGAGTAAAAGGAAGAGCACCAAAAGGAGAAGAAGAAAAAGTCTTCCAAGACAAGACTAAGAATCACACAGTCCATCTTCATAAAAACTGTCCATCGACCACAAAGCACATTCTTACAGACCACAGGAGGAGGAGGACTGCCTGCTTCCTCCTTCCCATACATTCCTCTTCAGAAATGAGGGGATCATAGTTTTGTAAGATCCCTTTGGTTTCTTGGGACACGACACTATCACATGCACTTCCTCAGACACGTGAGGACAGCCACTTCCCTACAAAATGAAGAGGAGTCCCCGGACTAGTGTGTGAAATGAAACCAGTCCCTCCAGTTAGTTATGCTTCTTGTGGCAAGACATTTGGCCCAGCTTGAAGTCTTAAGATTCGGGATCAAGGCTCTGGGTACTTGCCATGAGCTGCATCCCTGGCTGTGTACTATTTCATACCCCAAACCCTGATATGCCAAAATTATTGTACTTCTGGCATTGGCTAGGATCTGGAGTCCTCAAGAGGCTGTGACATTAGGTGAAGAACACAAAGCTGACAAATAGCAGAGCTGTCTTCCAAATGGAACCAGATACCCCTAACTCTAATATCTTCAGCACCAACTGCTTCTTTCACTCAGACTTTTAAAAGCACTGTTTATCTCTCTCCCCATCATGCAGAACAGGTCTTCAAGTGAATGGCCAGCTCTGCCCTCATCCCAGCACTGGCTGGCACACAAGATGCCTGTGGTGTGACATACAGAATAAAGATGAAAAGCTGTCTGTGAAGCTGAGTTTCTAAACAGTGTCACCACTTCTGAGTTCAAGAGCTTGTTAAAGCTCCCTGAGGGCCAGGAGGGAGTTTTAACAGCCCATATCTCTGTAACTCAAGCCTTCTGGATTTTTCTATTCTCACAGTCTGTCCCACTCCTGCTCAGAATCTCTAAGTAGGCAGAAATCAGGGCTACCAAAGACCACAGCATCAGCCAGAGAAGGCCTCTATGCTGGTAGAACACCAATGTGTCACCCTCTCCTTCACAATTGTTTTATGTGCTGGAGGGGTGGGATCTGTTCATCTCTGTACCTCCCCACCCCCAGGGGCTTGAGTACAGTCTACAACACAGTGAATTCATGATATGAGGACTCAGTGACCCATAGTGTCTGCCAGTGACCCACAAAATCATATCACTGAGCTGATTTGCTTATAATGTGTGGGAACCAGGGCTTGGCTCACTTCCATTGCAGAGGGTCCTGGCATGATCACTAGACTAGCTAGGAACAAGAAACCTAACGGATTGATCTCAGTCATTGATGTAACTGTCTACTGTCCTTCGCTGAAGTTCTTTGCAGGCTATAGCCTGGATTTGCAAAACTGGAAACCACCAGTGGATGATTTTGAATTCAAGTAAATATAAACTTATAAGCTCTTGAAGTGCAATGTGCTAGAACAGTGCTTCTCAAGCACACATGCACAGGGGAAGCTCCTGGGCACCGTGTTAAAATGAAGACTCTGATTCCACAGGCCTGAGGTGAAGCTTGATGCGGCATTTCTAAGCAGCTTTTAGCTGGAGCTTCTGGTCCCTGATAACAAGTAGAACAGAAAAGGCTCAAGTCTAAGGTGAACCCAAGATTCCACCCCCTGTTTCAATACTCAGAAGCCACCCCTCTTTGAAAATATCCAGACTCTCTACCTTGGAAACTTTCCCTCCTGACAGGATCCTACTGTACCCCCAAAATCCAGTTACATCCCAGGATTACCCAATTCCATTTCACTCATCCACCCTTTACACTGCTGGTCCTCCTACCTGAGATGACCTTTCCTTTCTTTGAGGCTTGGAAACTCATACTTATCCTTCCTCATTCCATCCCTAGAGCCTGTCCTTGACCTAGTACTGGCTACTAGCATGAGCACTTCAACTTTTTTCATCTATAAAATGTGGATAATAATTATGTTTACCCAAGAGGGAGTTTAATATTTTAATTTAAAATTTTAAATATAAAAGTTAATGTTAAACATTAATATGTTTAACAGGGTACCCAAGACATACTCTAGGTAATCAAAAATTAAAGTGATATCACTCTCCCTATAAAATCTTCCTGGAATTTTTCCAGGTTTTTTTTTCAGGAATTTTAAAATGTTTGGCTCCTAATCCTCTGATGGCTCTTATCTCCAGCTGGCAAAGATCTACTTGCCTGATGAGTCCAAGAACTTGGAGGCCAGACCACGTCTGCTATCTCAGAATCTTACACAGGGGAAGCAAACACAGAGTGAACCTTCAGCAAGAGAAGGACCAGGAGGAGGGTGTTCCTAGTCTGAGGGGCACCTATCCCACAGAAGCTGCTCAGTAAGGTAACTCAAGAAAGCAATAGTTGAGATTTTAGGATAACTAAGTTTGTATCCCAGAAAAACATCGTTCTTCACTTATAAGCAATTTTTCAAAGTGATTCTAAGTAAATACCTTCAATAAAACACACTGATCCTAATTTAACCCATCTACAATGAGTAGGGACATCAAGAAAACACTGATTGTGGCAGGGACAGATGGCTGCATGCTCAGCTTAAGGGCTGTGCTGTTCTGCTTATGTAGTCTGGTGCTCATAGCACCCAGCCAATTCTCTTTGTGTCTCCAAGTTTGGACAAGGAAGTATCAGTTATACTAGACCAAAGCAGTAGCCCAAAAGACCCATGAGATGACTATGGTTTGCTATGGGGTTCAAAAAGCATGGCCCCAACATTGACACTCTTCCAATTAACAGATAGAGTCTCTGCCCCCACCCTTAAAGCTAGGCAGGTTTATGACACCTTGACCAAGAACACACAGCCCAAGTGGCCCTGTGGCAAGTTCCTAGGCCTGAGCCTTTTAAATTCTACCTTCTGTCCCTTAGGGTGTTCTCTCGTGAAACTCAGCGCCAAAGCTAAATGAAACTTGCCATTTTCAGTTATCTTTCAGTCTATGTAATCAAGCATGTCCATGAAATGCTTCTGGAGCAAGCAGTTTTTGCCATTCTGGAACAAGTTAGAAGTGGTCTCCTACCTTTCTCCTAAAGACCAAGATAATCTGTCTCCTCCTGAAGACCATACTGAAAGATCACAAAACAGACTCTCTGGGTTTGAGTCTATAAAACTACAAAGAAATTACTTCTTCTGGAGCCTCAGTTTCACTATCCATAAACTAGAGACAGCTTTACTCAAGTCATTGTGTTGCAATAATGAACAGAGAGACAAGATTGGCAAGACTTACTTCTGAGGAGCCAGTGAACAAATACCTTTGGCTCTGAGAATATTGTTTCTGCCGCTGTTGCCCAGGTCTGCCATCCATGATTCCAAGAAAGGACATGCATATAAACAAATTGACATAACTGTTTTCTGACCAAAATGCATTTACAAAAGCAGGATTTAGATCGGCAGAACCCTGGTATAAGGAACCAGCAAAGTTCCAAACACAAATGCTAGGGACTATGAGCATCTGCATTCAAATTATTGGCATAAATATACCTTTCTTTATGCAGAAAATTTTGCTAGGGATTTCACCATTCCAGTGACCACAAGGTTCACCAAACAGTGTTCACCCTGAGCTAATTAACAGTAAACCTAGTAGCAAGATGAGTCATTCCAAAAGGGTGACACGGAGGGCTCTCACAAATTGCCCCGTCACCTTCTTTCTGTGCAATAGGAACTATGAGAGTCATCTAACCTCTTGGAGCAATGTATTCCTCTGGATGGTGACTGTGTGCATTGCAGCCCTTTGCAGAGAAAATGATGCTTCATACCCGGAACTCAGAGATTTTCTTATGTGTCCTTCAGTGCTCTCAGATGAAAGGCCCTGAGCAGGGAACTTGGATGAGTTCAGCTTTAGGGTAAAATACAGAAGTGATAAAGAAGTAGGGGGAGCCAAGAAGGAGTAAAAGCTTAGAGGAAACACGTCCTTCACAAATCCCATCTCTCAAGGGTGCCCCACTCCTCCAATGTTCTCCAGGTTCTAGATTTTGTCTGCTGACCAACTACCAGGTCCCAGGTTAGGAAAGGAGCAGCTAGTGGCAACCTGGCCGTCAAGCCCTGGCCTTGTCCACAAGGCCACGGCCAGTGAGAGGAGAGGCTGTGAAGTAAGGCATAGCAGAAATAGAGCTGTCTGTTGGGAAAAAGGAAGTGGAGGGTGGGGAGCCACTGGTGGGGATGGGGCGCCCAGCCTAGCTGTGGGTCAGAGGAGGGCTCCCGAAGGAAATGACTTAGAAGCCGAGATCAGAAGGATGCGTGGGGATTAGTCAGCCTGTCTTCCTCTCTTCTGGGGTTTACTCCCTGCCCAAATAAGGGAGCCTCCCGACACAGTCCATGCCCTCAGCGACCCCTCAGCTTTTTTCTTGCATGGACCACCACTGCCTACAAAACAGCCTTTTCTCTCACCTGAGCTTTGACCTGAAACATCAGTGCTTTGAGGATAAAACTAAGGCCTTACCCTAGTTCAGTAACTCTGTCTCTCACCAGTAACTATTTCAGTCACTCTTCATTCTCTTCCTAACCTTCCTACCACAGGCCCTTTGCATATACTGTTCTTTCTGCCAAGAACACACCTCCTCCACCTACTTACCTAGCCAACTCTCCCTTCGCTTTCAGATCTGGGGTCACATATTTCCTCAGGACAGCCATTCATGATCCTCCTGATGAAAAGCTTCCACTTTGAAACTTTTGAGACTGCATGGCTCCCTCATTCTTAGCAGTTACTGTAGTTGCCATGCCCATGATCTGTGTGGGCACGGGGCTGGCATGTGTTAGCAAATGAATGAAATGCTTGAAGCAGAGCCTTCAGGCCATGATACCATTGTATTTCTTCTTTCAATTGCTAGAATATAAAAAATCCCTCACCCACCAAGCTCCTACATGCCCTGTGGTGCAGGTTCGCAAGAGTAACTGTGGTGGAGGAAAGCAAAACCGTCACTGAGGAGCCAGGACATTCAAACAAAATTTCCATCTCAAGTGGCTCTTTGAGTCTAAGGCTCCTCATCTATCAAATGGCCAAATGATGTTTCAGCACTCTGGGAGGCTGAGGCAGGAGGAGCACAAGTTCAAGCTCAGCCTGGGAAATTCAGCAAATTGCCAAGACTCTGTCAAAATTTAAAGGATCAGTAAACTGGGGTGCAGAAGTAGCTCACTGCAAAGGTCTCGAGTTCAATCCTAAGGGTCACAGAACTGCCTAGACTGGCTGTGCATAATGAAACTTCTTTAAGGATGTGTACCTGAAGGTGTATCCCAGTCCAGCATCCATCCAAGAATGAAGGAAGGTGGATCCTGGGTCCAGCTGCCAATATCCCTGTGGCAGAGAGCACAAGTCCATTCAAAGGGACCCCAAAAGAGGCTCTCTGAGCCTCCCCTTGCCACCATGAGCCCTGCAGTATTGATCACCAGCCCTGCAGAGAGAACATTTGCCTTTCTTCCCTTTCCAAATAATTAAAGTATAATATTTTATGGCCTGATAAAATTTACTGGGACCCTTGGCACATAATTATAGTGCTTCTTTAAAGGAGACCCCATAAAAGATGCATGATTAGAAAGTTAAGGATCTGGATAGAACTGCAACGATGTGACAAATAAGTTACAAGTGATAAACTATCCAAGAGGAAAAAAATTCCAGTGACCTCTGATGAAGGCTAACAATTAAAATAATAAATTCCCCAAGAGCAAGGGTAAACCTTTTTTCATGGTCTCCATGAGCCCAGGGAAAGGGGCAAAGCATCTTGTCAAAGTCAAGTATTGGCTTCCTGGGCCATCAGTCCTCTGGAAATCTGTTCTTTCTTTACATATATTTTTCTGTACATAGACACTTAGTTCTTTAATCTTTTTAGTAAATTGTTGATCCCCAGATCTGTCAATTCTGTCTCTAGCCATTTCTCCCTTTGGCCATCTTGTTCCTCCATTATCTACTCACTACCCATCCTCCCATTTATTAATTCAGTGTCTAGCCATTCATTTACTTTTTCCTCCCTTTGTCTGCCCATTTATCTATCCACCCTCTCTCCATGTACTCCTTGCTTGTGCTAGCAGATTCTTACCTGTATGACAAGGAACCACTCACACTGTTCAGTAGAAATGTGTTGTGACCACATGTGTAATTTTAAATTTTCCTATAGCCACATGAAAAAATAAAAAAGAAGCACATAAGTTCAGTTTAAATAATAACCTTATTAGTTAGTGGTTATTTTGCTATGATAAAAACATATATTAGGTATATTTAACATATTATTTTAATATAAAATAAGTACATTTAACAATTTAATTTTACTTAACTTGATACATTCAAAATAATATAATTTGCTTCAATATACAATTAGTATGAAAATATGGAGTTATTTGAACTCTTTCTGTACCTAGCATTTGAAATTCAGGGTGCATTTTACCCATGCAACCCAGCTCAGTCTTGACCAGCAAATTGTAAGCACTCTGTAGTGACCATATCACACTGAACAGGAAAGTTCCAGAACTATGGGCATGGAGCACAGAGCTTTTGCTGTCAAAGAGGCCACACTACAGGAAGAACAAGCAATAAATGGTCCCATTTAATCTCTATACTTAAACTCTTAGTCCATTTTCTCTTGCTATAACTGAATTCCACCAACTGAGTAATATACAAAAAAAAGGTCTATTCAGTGCACAGTTGTAAAGGCTGGGAAGTCCCAGGTCAAGCTGTTACATTTGCTGGTGGGGACTTTGTAAAGTCCCACTGTACTACAGAGCATCACATGGCAGGACAGAGCATCCTCCTCCTGCCTCCCCTCTTCCTCCTTTCTACAGTCTCTAACTCTCTCTGACTCTCTGATTTAAGCCCCAAGCCCTTTTGACCTTAATTACCTCTTGAAGGTCACACTTCCAATGACCATAGTGGGATTAAGTTTCCACCCTCCTAACACCTCACATTGGGGATTAAATTTTAATATGAGCTTTCCATTTGAGATGTAACAAGCTATATCTATATGATACTCCAGTTTTACACTTGAAGAGGCTAAAGTTCAGGGAGAAGCAGTCTCTCAAGAAGGCACTAGAATAAGTCAATGGAGAAGCCTAAAACATTGCAGCATATGCTCAGGCTGAGCCAGGGCTATGCAGGTGTGACAACACAAATGGAGCAATTTAGTCTTCCCAGGGGCACTGGAGGATGAGGAGGCAGGCCGGACACCTCTGAGACCAAAAAAGAATTAGCTAGTGTGAACACAGGGAAGGAGACACCAGACACAGAAAGGCTTTGTGGGGAGGCGAAGGAAGGGCCATCATCACTGATCACCTGTGATGACTAACTGTCCTAAGCTCTGCAAATATCTCTGCATGGAGACTGAGAGTGCTAAAAGACCCCTCGGGGAATAACGAACCCAAAGTTATAACTAGGTTTTTGTACCCGATAGCATTATCTCCTATCCATTCATAATTCAGAAAACTAGAACTGTACAGCTAATTAATGCCATAACTCCCAAGCCTGAAGACCTTGGTGATGATGACGTGAGGATAGTAGCAACTCTTAAGAGAAGTACTAATTAAATAATGATCACATTCCTAAGCATGTATTACAGTATTCCAAGCACACTACCTACACTGACTGGTTCAGTCACCTTTGCCATAGAGAAGAGGGGACAAACACTTCCCAAAGCTACCTACCAACCAAGAAAATGTCACACACATAGACCTTCATCATGAGTATTTAACTGGAATGTGGCTCAGCCAACCAGCATAGGAGCTACAGGATGGTCACCAATGGTGTGACACAGAGAGCCTCTGTGTCATGACTACCAAGAAGTACAAAGTCCAGTGAAGAAGAAGAATCTATGGACAGATGGAGGTGCTGAAGAGTCCCAGGAATTGCGCTTCAAGCCCTTACACAGTAAGGTGGGGACAAGGAGAATGAACTATCTTCTCCTTAGGGGTGGGGAAGGTGGTCATGAACATGAAACCATGAAGCTGTCTCTGAAACACCCAGTGGGAAATATTCTCTCTCCTTTCTACAAATAAGCCACTTTGCTCAGGTCTTCTCTTTCCATTCCCTCCTCATTCCTTGCCCAGGACAGCTTGTTCACTCCATTAACTCCCCCGTAGGCATGGGTCAGCTTTGCACATCAGCAGAGAAATACAATCACTTGGGCTTCTGAGAATGTATAAATTTGTTTTAAAACCCCTGTCCTTCTTGGGCAGACAAAACAGTGCCAGCGTAACACCTCCCAGAGATGTGCCGTGGGAATGATTTAAAGACTTTAGCTGTCTGTAGCGATATCAATCAGCCAAGCCTCCTGGTGGCATCTGCTTGTGAAGGGAAGAAATACTGGGCAGAGAAGTGGAAGGCAAAAGAGAGAATTGGAACCAAAATTAGGTGGAGGCAGAGACATGAAGGAGAGAGGGAGAGAAGGGAAGTAGAAGCAGGAAAAGAACTGTGGTGCTACCCCAAAATGACAGTCTGAGAAAAAGCAACTCAGATCTAGGGAAACAAAGAGCCAAAAAAGTGAAGAGGAGAGACAGGGCCAGATGGAATGAAGGAAATCAGAAACCAAGCTATGAAAGAGAACAAAGGGAGGTGCTGGGAGACAAACACATGGAAGTGGGGGAGTAAGAAAGAGAAAAGGGGAGGCAGGGTGAGTGTCTAGCAGCTAGAGCGCACCCAGCCTCCGCCCTGGACCCTCAGCCCATCCCTCTGCCTTCCCCAGCTCCAGGCCCTTCCACTGCTCACTTTTTCTCCTTCTGGACTTGGTTGCTCTGACACTTCCTAGAAAAGTTTCCAAGGAACACTCTGGTAGAACCAAGTTCTGTCCCTCTCACACCCACTCATTATTCTGCCTCAGGACTGACATCTGATTGCTTTCACGTAATTTCAGAAAGCAAGTTATTTTCTTGGTTCTTTATTATTTATTTGGGCCACCATGGTCTGGTTATATTCCCAGGGCCCAAATTAATGTCATTTTTTCTTTTTTTTTTTTTTTTTTGCAGAACAAGGGAACGGTTATTCTATGGTGTCATCTCCCCGGCCCCTCAGAATAATGTCTTGATGATTATGGAATAAATGGAAAAATGAATGAATCAATGAATGACAGTGAGAACATCAGCACTAAGTCAAATTTCTGGTCACTCCAGTAACTGAAGTTGCAAGAGTGTGCTTTTGAGGCAGGGCTGGCTGTTGACTGGCAATGTGCACACCTGTCCTCAGCAGCTGGGTGCAGGTTTGCCATCTGGGATGGAGAGCAGAATGGAGCCGGAGCATAGGAGTCCACATCTGGGGGTATGGCTTCACACAGAAGGACGAGAAATCTGAGGAGAACTGGGCATTCTTTAAGGGCCCTTCCAAAGCTCCTTTTCGAGCAGAAATTTTTCCATCTATGACTTTACTTTGTTGTAAGTTGGAAATGGCCTGCAGAACAAAGTGCATGATTCTCACATGCAGGCAAATTTAGCACCTTAACAGGGTTCCCATTAGCCCCATTAGCCCTAATGCTGCCTCCTTCCAAGGCAGGGCTCTTTGCTGCAATGGAAAGTACTCCCAGAGCCACCAAGCAAGATCAGCCCCTGCTGACCCACACAGTAGAGCAATCAGGAGGAATTTTCCAGTCAACATCAGAGTGCTTTAGACTCTTGAAAATCCCTGGTGATAGGTATTCATCTTCCTGGAGCCAAACAAAAGGCAATAGCATGCATTTGTGCCTTAAGGCTAGCACTGAACTGTGCTGTATTTGAGGAACTGATGCCAGGGCCTACCTCGCAGAGATGCAGGGAGGCTGGAGAGGTTGGTGGGCAAGATTATGGCATGATATACTTGTGAGGAAGCCTTACCAGGTCACTTACAGGGTAACAGTGTTGTGGGTTGTGTCTTGATGTCCCTCACAGGAAGCCACCTGTGGGACTGGATCTAGCATGTGATGCTGGAATTGATCATGGCACAATGTTAAGATCAAGGGCACTAGGATTAAGGGTGTGAGTACTACCCTCCCTTAATACCCTGGATAAGATATAAAAGTTAGAAAGAACTGTGGTCTTTTCTTTGCTGCCTTTTGTGTGTCATGAACTCCCCTGCCATGCCTGACATTCATGCCACCCTGCCTGGGAGCCAGACAATTATAGACTGAAGCCCCTACAAACTAAATAAACTACCTAAATAAACTTTTCCTTCTTTAACTTTGGGTGTCAAGGATTTTGTCTCAGCTGTGAGTCAAAGCTAACTAAGATAGAACTGGGTACCATGAGTGAAATCACTACTGTGACATTATTGTTGATGTGGCTCAAACACCTTTGGAAGTGGCTTGTGAGAAGAGAAACAGAGAAGGTTCACAAATGCTGGCTGAAAAAGTAGAGCTAAAATAGTTAGGCTCTGCATAGTGGGAGATCCTGGCCAGCACTCTGAAGACCAGAATGCTGGTAGAAATGCTGCCAGTAACACTGGGCTCAGGAGGTTTCTGCTGGGAAAAAAGTCCTGTACTGGCTGTTGGATTCCAGATGATGTGTGTGGTTGTTATGGCTTGGCAGAAAGTTTGTCTGCATATTACTCATGTTCAGAGACTTTGTCTGAATCTGAGATTAAGGGTGGGAAGCAGTCTAATGTTGAGGTGATGGCATGGCTACTACTGGGGGGGTAGAAGGTTAATCCAAGATTATGTTGAGAATCAAGAGCAAAGAGCCCATCAGAATGATTTAAAATGTTTTGAATTTGCCCAGAAATGAAGCTCCAGTGAAGTGGCAACCTTCAAAGATAAGATAGAGAAAAAATCGGTCACTGAAAAGACCAGCAAGAGAAAATCAAGTATGTTAGAAGAGCACAACAAAAAAGATGGCCTGAAGATGTCACAAGAATCAGCAGGACTCCAGCCTTTGCAGCCCCATAGTTGTGAAGACAAAAATCTTTGCTTTGAGTAGACAGTCCCAGAACACCATGTTCTAGAATGGTGTCAACATAGGGAAGTTGTTCCTCAGGATTTGGTTCCTAGGCAGTTGACCCCTACAGCTTAGAGAGAAGAAAGCTTGGCTACTGCTCCAGCTTGGCACCATCCTTGTGATGTTGGTTTTATGTGCATGCAGAATGCAAGAGTTATGGGTTTAGGGAGGTTTCCACACAGATTTCAGAAGAAAGCCCATGAGGCTAAGTGATGTGCCCCTGGGGGCAGTGTGCAAGGCTGATATCCTGAAGCCAAAGGACTTTAGAGAACTTGCGAGAAGCTAGAAATGGGGATTGTCTGAGTAAAACTACAAAGAAGGATCAGAGCCAGCTAAAGAGAGAAGCTGCAGAAGCTACAACACCTGCAGTGTCATAGGGGTACAGCCACCCAAGACCTTTGGAGTTCACAACTTTCCGGGGATCCTGGAAATGGAACTGTGGGATTTAATGTTTGCCCTGCTGGCTTTTGGTCTTGCTTTGTTCCCGTTCCTTGTTAACCCCATTTGTAACTTTTGGAATGGAAATGTCTATCTTGTGCCATTGAATGTTGGCAGTGTTTAACTTTCTTTTGCTTTGTACAAGGGCTTGTACCTAAGAGTTTGCTTTAAATCTCAAAGGGAGACTTAATTGGACTTTCCAGCAATGCTGAAACTGTTAGGACTTTGGTAACTCTTGGAGACGGACTACGTGCCTTCAGTATAAAGGGATCCGCATGAGCCCTTGGAGGGCCAGGATGGAATGTTAGAGCTTATGTCCTCATGTCCCTCCAAACACTCGTAAAGTAACAGGCAGGGCTTTTTCACAAGTGGCTGGTTCTAGGCTGTGTGACGCTGGAATTGATCACAGTACCACACTAGGACCAAGGACACTAGGATTTAGGATGTGCATGCTACCCTCTTTAAGTACAGTGGATGAGATAGAAAGGATAGAAAGAACTGTGGGTTCTTCTTACTTCCTCTGCCGCCTTTTGTATGCTACGCACTGCTTCTCCTCTGCCATGCCGCGCTGCCTAGGAGCCAGCTGGTTACAGACTGAAACCCGTACCAACTGTGAGCTCAATCAACCTTTCCCTCTTTAACTTTAAGTTCAGGTATTTTTTTTTTTTTCTCAGCAATGAGAGAAAAGTAACTAAGACAAGCAGTGACTCAGCCCAAATTGCATTAGAGGCAACCCACACCTTCGGGCACACCACAAGTGCTTCATTTTGTGTTTTGCTTTCCTGTGTTTGCCCACATGCACAAATTTAACACAGTTGTGTGAGTAGAGTAATTTCCAGCTCATATTCTGCTTTCCAGGTAGTATATTTAAAATCTTATCTGTTCCTATAAGACCTTTGTCTTTAACAATATTTATGATTACTTTGTTATACTGTGATTTGATTACCACAGCCCTACAGATGGGTTTCTAAGGAGCCAGGTTTTTGCTTTTCTGGATATCAAGCAACTTCTGTTTATAGCTAGTTCCTTATTCAAAATTATTTTCTCACGATAAATATCAAAGAGCAGCAATGGGTCATCATAGTATTCCAAAAGTTTATAAGAACATGGATGGTCACAAATAGTATCTGAATACACAATTTTCAATCCAATGTCATCACCATCATGTGTGAATAGTACTTTCTTGCATAACTGATGAAATTTGCTTCTATCTCCTCAATCAGAATTAAGAATTAACACATGTTAGAAGTCTCTTTGTATTACTTTATATATGAATTTTTGTCTGTAGATTTTTTTCAGCTCATCCTATTTTTTGTATGTAAATGAGGGCAATAGCACCTCTAAGATACACAGGGATATAAATCACTGGCAGCATGAAAAGCTTTGAATCAGGTCCTTACCATGGAGACAGTACCACATTGAAAAGAATAGCCACTGTGCTTTATAGAGAGTCAGTCACCTGTCATGCCATCCCTGAGCTAGACCACAGGGTTAACGTGCTCTGTGTCTCCGGCACTGTGTTAAGCACTTTACATGAATATTTCACTAATCCTTACAAGGACTAGAAGCAGACATCAGAATTTTCATTTTACAGAGGAAGTTAAAAGAAGGAAAGTGATTGCTCCAACATCCTCAAGCTCAACTGGGATTCAAGTGCAGATCTATGGGTCTGAAAGCTGTGATGTAACCACCACATTAGCTTCTGGATAGAAAACATGATCAGTGGATTAAAAAGTAATTGGTGTAGTGATACTCTGCTTCCCATGAAGAAACTCAGAGTCCTCTAAATGGAAGGCTGGGAAGCATTTCAGTAAAGATATATGTGGTCAGGAAGCCATGGGGATGTGACTGAGGACCTGGGGAAGGCTGCAGGGAGGAGAAGATGCCCCCACGAGGTGCCGAGCACCTGGGCAGGTCAGGGAGCTTGCCCCCTAGGAAAGGTCAGAACAAGGTCAAGCTCAAGAGGGAAGAGATGGCCAAAAGGAGATTCCACAGAGAATATAGGCCTGGAACTTAGAGGCTTTATGAGTAACAAAAAAGAAAAGGACTCCTTGGTTCTAGGCAGATCTGATTTTAAACCCCACCTCTGCTTCCTGGCTACATGATTAGGTAAGTGATCACATGCTGTCTGCTCCTTATTTTTGCCCATTTGCAAAACAGCAATCATGATTCCCCAGTTGTTAAGAAGACCAGGAGCTTAGTCTCGTAGCTAGAAGATCAAACAAATTTGTTGTGGCTGCCATCTCCGAGGTCCCCTCACCTCTCCTACCTCACTTCCCCTTTCCAACAGCATTTCTGAGAGTGTAACCCACAGGAAGTAACTTCCAAGGGCACCCACCTGGGAGCACACACTCTCTGACCAAAGCAAGCATCCACAGCACCAGTGAGAGTTGTCTGGGCTTTGGATTTGTTACACCTGGCCACTTGCAGCAGGGACCGTAGAACCTAGATGAGCCACTTCCTCCCAGCGATGCTCGGTCTCAGCAGCCAGGTATGCCTTGCAGGTAATTGTGGTTCCCGAGCAAGGTGCCCTGCACATAATAGAACTTGGTATTTGATGGACGCTCCCCACAAACCCAGGTTTTCGTGATCCCTACACAGAGGCACCGCAGTGGTCTGAAGCAGATGCCCATGGCTATGTTCCTCTCTACGCCAGAGCAGTTTCCCTTATTTGGAGACTTCTCCCAGAGCCCCATGGCTCTTCGACCTCTGGGGTACTGAGCCCGGCAGCGCCCATGGGCAATAGCTGCACCTCTGCCCGAGACCAACTTCTCCACATCCTCCCCCAGCTATTGCGGGAAGAGGCATGACTCACTTGAGGGAGGAGGGCTGGCACCATCTCCCCCAGCCACATGGGGCCAGCCAGCAGGCTGTGGTTAAAGGACCTGCCTGAGTTGCAAAACAAGCCAGTGTGCTGTGTTCTGGCATCACGTGATCCGGACAGGCTGGGGGGGGGGGCTTTTCTCCCCTGGCTCACTGACTCCTGACTCACTGCAGGGTCCTGCCAGTCACATGGCTGCTGGAGCCTCGGTTCCCCGAGTGCTCATAGCTGCTGAGCTCATTTGGAGAAGAGCTAAATTGGAAGAACTACTTCCTTTTTCCCCTTCTTTATTACACCACGAACATATAAATATATTCCCGTTACCAAAAAATGTAAGGATTATCAAATACAGCAAGATAGAAATGGAAAACCACCGCATGAGCCCCTATCACACAACCTCCTCCATAGCAAAACCGGTCGATTTTCCCTCCGTGTTTCAAGGGTGCTGTCTTATTTTTTAATTAACTCCAGTTTACATAAGAAGTACATAATGCCTGCTTCTGAATACGAACAAGAAAACAAAAGTCCTCCCTGAAAATTGTCACCCCTTATCAAAAGCAACCAATACTACTACTGCTACTACTGGTAAGTTTTTCCGTTTCAAACATTTGTTCCTTTCTTGATGTGTACTGATCACACAGAAGCCCATAAGAAAGGCGAGAGGAGGAAATGTTCTCATATTTACTTTCAGAGTTTTTGTCCCACTGGTTTTGTCACCCATCAGAATGCTTTAGAAATGTTCCTTTTAAAAGGCTTCTTTGTATTCCATCCTTTCAATATGTTACAGTTCTAATAGCTGCCAACTACTGGACTTTATAACTGTCTCCCTTTTTCTTCACTACTTATAAGCAATACTAGCATGAACATCATTCTATGGTCTTCCCTGTCCACACCCAGCTGTTTGTTAAAGGTCAGGGCACACACAGGGTTGAGGTGTGACGGACACACACACAGCATGGGTCCTCCCAACATAGTAGCTCTTATCTGCACCTTTGCTAGGGATTGGCAGGGATGGGTCCATATGCATGTAGGACTCACTTTCCAGGCGTTCATGTAAAATGTTTGAGAGGTAGATAGAAAATCAGGCTTTCTTCTCCCCAGGCCATCAGTGTCCTGTCTAGAGATAGCACTGAGAGTGAAGAAGAGACAAAAGAGCATCCAGTGTTTATTGAAAACATAAACCAGGAAATCCAGACTCACCCCCAGAGATGGAGAGGTTTAGCAAAAGGAACTGCTCCATCAAGAATAAACTGTTGGGCCCTCTTGCCACACTTGCTGCTAGCAATTATGAAGAAACATATTCCTAGGCATAGGAACCAGGGAAATGTTTTCCAAATTGAAATGTAATCATGTTCTCTCCTTTGTTTAAATTTTACAGGGTCATCCAGTGCTTCCACTTCTGGAACCATGAGCCCTTTGCTCTCTTACTACAGGGCTCCATCTGACCCAGGGCCCTTGCATAAGCTTCTCCTTTCTCTGGAATATTTCTTGGCCCAGCCCCTCCATACTATCCTTACTAACTCTCACTCATTTTTGAGATCCCAACTTCTGGGGCAAAAACCCAGCTTCTTGCAGGCAAAAATTGCAATTATGGCTCTGTTTTGTTTCACTGTTATTTTGCCACAATTAGGACCTAGCATAGTGCCTACCTGATGGTGGAAAGACAGACAGCAGGAAAAGAGAAAGAGAGGGAAAGGTCAGGAAAGAAGAGGAGAAAGAGCGCTTGTCATCTCTCCTTCACTTTAACAAACGCTAAAGAAAAATAAACCTATAAGGGACTGTACTTGGAACTGTAGCCCAGGGCATTGGCCGGCCACTGCTTCAGACCCTGCGGTGAGGCAGCGCCTCACTGTGCACAGCATGGGGAAGACCAAAGCCCGCACATCTCATCAACAGGAGCAAAAGAAAGTGAGAGAAAGAGACCAGAGTCCCCAAGGGACCTTCCACAGCAATCCCCAGAGACCTGGAGAGCTCCCTCTAGGTACTACCCCTTCAAGGCTTCCACTAATTTCCAATAGCATCAAGCTAGGGACCAAGCCTGTAACACATGGGCCTTCGGGGATACACAAGGTCCACGTTATAGCAAGGACAGAATGGAAGGAAGGAGGGAACAAAAAGGGAGGAAATTGTGTGAAAGTTCTGCACTCACTTATTGACTCTACATGTTCTGGACCACGGGAACATGAATGAGCAGGTAAGTCAGTCCTTGCCATGAGGGAGTTTGCTGGCCAACACCTGCGGGGAGAACACAGTTCCAGAAGCCAGGCACCCTGCAGAATAGCATTCTCCCCAATGCCAAACAAAATGCGGCCCTAGCAGATGCTCTGGACTCTGTTATACTGTCCCCTCCCCTCCCGGTGGCACACAGAGTGTTAAGAGCCTCTGGAAAGTGTTACAAGGCCTTTTCTGCATGGCATTCTCTTTCCTCTGATGATTATTGGTGTGCTTAGAGAATTGCCTCTCCCGTGGCCCCTTGGTAGGAGTTCCTTCCTGAGGGATGCTGGAGGCAGAACCCTTCCTCCCAAGACTTGAGCTTCCTGGCACCTAGGGGGCAGCTGTTCTTACAGTAGTACTCCAGGAAGCCATGCTCAGTGCCATCTTAGTCCCCATGTGACATTACAGAGCTACCCCCTGCTGTTCTGTCCTTGGAGCTAAAAGGCAGGAAGAAACAGCAGGAGAGGCTGCAAGGGGCCAGAACTCTGGTTTGGACAGCAGGAGGGTGGGAGGCCCAGCCTGACCTGCAGGCCAGCACTATTATGACAGAGCCCCAGGTTTTGGCAGGGCTTGAATCTCGCCTGCCAAGGGAACATGGAAACTGCCAAACTCCTATGCAGATGAACACAAACATCAGCCTCATGTTTCTGATTCACTTACACTCAGCTCTCCAAACTGTTATTTGGTGAAAGCCGCTTACATTTCAGCAAGTTTAAGGACCGCTTTTGGAAATATGATTTAGCTACTACATCCAAAGATCTCCCGGCTATGATATAAGGGCTCAGGCCACTCTCCTCCTCAACTACCAGAGGAGTTATAGCCATTAGATAGCCTTACTGAAATAGACTTCATCTTGCTGAGCCTGGGGTTTCCTCATCTGTAAACTGGGGGTGGCATCAAATTGGCAGAATTGCTGTCGTCATTACAAAAGGCATTAGTTAAGTCACTGGCACTTAAAAAGCACTAAATAAAATAGTATGCTGTTCATAATAGCTTTAGGATCATTAAGGCTATCTTCATTACCACTATCTTCATTACCATCATTATATGATTTAGCACATGCAATTTATTTGTATATGAAAATACAGGTTTTTGCAATACTGTGCAGAGTATTAGGATACAGGGTAGTCACTCAGAGTGAGACCTCTTCTCAGGGTCAGTGCCCCCGTGTTGCCCCCTCCCCAGCAATGGCTGAGTCAAGTGGCTCGTTTTGGTCCATGAGGTATCTGCCCTGAGATGGTTGCCTGGAGGACAGTTGGGATGAGTCATTCCTTAGGAAGAGGCCAGGGATCCATCTGTCCCTGCTGAGCCCAGAACACAACTGCATGGCACTGCACCAAGAACCCAGTGGAATCCACGAGCCAAATTTAGCCAGCTGATTCGGCTGTTGTCCCAAGATACTGCATTGTAGCATGTTATTGTTCACAGCAACACATAACTGATTCGACTGTGAAGGTTGAAGCAGCTCTTTCCTTGTGCTCAGTCTTCTCTTCTTTTTACTTACGCTTTCTTAATTCCTCTGGTTCATCTAGACTGCAGGAGGAAGTATAGGATGGAAAGTCAGATTAGAGGAAATCATATGTTTTTCATTTTAACTTATACTGGCCACCACCCCAGGGAACAGACTAGCAAGTGAGTGAAGAGGCTGTCCTTCAGCCAGTCCTCACTCTACATTGGGACAGCTGGCCCTTTAGAGCTTGCCACTCGGACCCAAAATACAAGGGAGCTCCAAGTGAGTCCAGTCACTTCATTAACATAGGCTAATGGGACAGAAGACCAGCCCGGATGAGGGAAAGGAAGATGCATTTTTTAAAATGGACTGTGGTTTTATTGCTCCAGAATATTCACTGTAATTCAAAGCAAATACTAAAATGCACCAACAACTAGTCCCCAGGGCAGCTCTGATGAGTGGAATGGCTCAGTGTGCAAGTGGCATATTAATTGTTTGGATGCATGTACGTACGTTCTTCCAAAGTATCTGAAGCTGCTTTGCAGTAGTTGATGCTCTGAAATGCTTCGATGTTAACTCTACAAAGGTTTACTCTATGAGCGGCGACCAGGACAATAAATCTCACACCTCTGTCTCCAGCCAAGTCTTCCTCCCAGACTTCAGATCTGTGCTGACCTTGTGTTTATTGAAAGCAGCTTCTGAAATGCATTTAACAAACTGCTACAAAGCTCGCATGTGCCAATTAATATACTAACAGCTACTTACTCAATTCTTATGGTTCCTTTACAGGATATTTTTTATATCCCCACTGTATGAGGAAGAAATGGAAAGCCAGAGGGTTATGGACTTGCTCTGTCTGCTGCAGCTAGTCCTTCCCTGCCCCCCACTTCCCTGCCTTTCCTCTTATGTTCGCTCCTCTTGTGGTTCTACCCATTCATAGGTCCATCATAGCCATCCCAAGCCATCCAAAAGACCTCTTGAAAAAGTCTCTCAAAACATAGCCACTTTTTGCACCCATCTGCTTCGTTCTGGATGGCCCAGTGTGTCCTATCTGGTCTCTCTGCCTCCATGCTGTCTTTCTTCAGTGTGTTCTTTTCAGAGAAGCCTAGACATCTGCCTGCCCAACCTGAACTCTATGGCTTAACCTCCACTTGGTAGAAAGGCCCCAGCTTCCTAAAAACAGGCTATAAAGGTAGCTGAGTAGGCAATCAGAAAATTGCGAGAATGTGTAGACAGAACCTGGTGGAAAAAAACAGGCTCAGAAGTGCAAAAGATGCCCAAAGATGTCACCTTCAAAAGAATACTAATCTTTTTTATACATTTTTATACATTTATGCTTTTCTGCTGTATGGTTAAGACCTAGGTAGATCCAAACATGTATAAAAATGAAGTATACATCGTGAGCCCATAATATTAAGCTGAGCTGTAAATGGATATGGTCGACAATTTCTTTGAATAACTCCCTATGGTTGCAGAATGCTGGACTGTGTTGGATTGTGGTGTCGAGTTCAAGAACCTAAGGTAGTTGAATGTCAATGGAGTGCCCACTTTTGACAGGTGTAGACAAAGGAA
>PVKA01023772.1:16135-35257 GCA_004027165.1 Ctenomys sociabilis | reverse complement strand
GGTTAACAACCTAAGATCCCAAGTCAGAGTTGAAGAAATAGAAGAGCCACAAGGCCAGCCAACATTTTGGACCTAGCCTTTCAAGGTCAGCGAAGACTCAGGACATAGGAGAACCTGTACTGCAATATTATGAGACTCAGGTGAGCTCCAAATTTTCTGAGCAAGGAGATTGTGGAGCCACAGAGGAAAGAGATTGAAGGAGGGGGATTTTTTAACTGCATGACTGGTTGGACAGGTTGAGCGCCCCTACTCTGAACATCTTAAATCTGAACGCTGCAAAATCCAAACCCTGGGAAGCAGCAACAGGAGCCACATGAGCAAGAGTCCAGATCTGACCTCATGTGAAGTGGCACAGTTTTACATGACCTCATGTAAAATCCAAGTGTGCTGAAAGTACACTAAAACCACTCTTAGGCTGTGTGTGTTAGGTGCATGGAAATGGACTGACCCCATGCCCCACTCTTGGGAAATCTCACTGTGTGTGTGTGTGTGTGTGTAAATATTTCAAAACCCGAAACAGCTCTGAAATCCAGAATAGTCCTGGTCCCAAGCATTCTGGATTAGGGCTACTAGGTGATAGCCTTGACTTTGGCCTCTTTAAAGCTGTAATCTTGGGCATGGAGGACACGGAAGGACGTGGGCTGTAAGATAGGAAAGCACTGACTATGGGTGTGGTCATCACACCTTCCACCTGGGTCTGAAACCCAAGGCAGAGGAAAGGAGGAAATATGTGGGATTCCAGCACATACACGAGGGTAGTTGGTTACTGCTGAAAATATAACTACCAAATTTGACAGATTTTGAAAATGGTACCATTAAAATCCATCAACACGGCTCTTCTTTAAAAAGGAGGTCTCTGTGGCCACGGAGATCCCCATCCCTCATTCTGTGAATGTAATCCATGGCTGTGAAAGTGGAGTAGAGGCTGGTGGCCCCATTCTGGAATTCCTGTGGCCTTCAAAATTTGTCATTTGGGCAATGCCATCCTCTCTTGGAAATGTTTCCAGGGTCTGGAGATTCTGAATTACATGCGATGTTGGAACTATGCATGAGCACGCAAGTGTGCTGGGCACATCTACGAGACACAAGTAACTGAAGGCCCCTCTAGGAATACTTTCTATGCAGGCTAGAAGGGCTTGACCTTTTGATTGTTGGAGTATCAAAGGAGCCATCACAGGGAAGAAAGACTGAGAAGGCAGAGGTGATAGTGGGAGGTAGAGGTGACAGCCCAAAGGCTGAGCAGGGCTCTCAGGAAGAGAAGGGCAGGAGAGCACAGAAGGGTCTGTAGGCTCCAGGTGGCTGGCCTGGCGCTAAGGTTGAGAGGTGGAGGATTAGCATCCCCAGAAGAAATGTCACCGCCAGCCCACCTGCCCAGCTCTCTGCAAGGTGGCATGCCTGTTCCCTAGGCCACAGGGGCTCTCAGGAGACAACTTTGCTTATTCTGTGGGTTGATAATGGGAGTCTGACTGCCTAAATATCAAGCCTAAGATCTGGGATCTAGAAACCCTCAGTTCTTCTCTTTGCCATTGAGATTCCCCTGTCCTTGCTTTCTAATCAGGTGAAATTCCATAAACCCTTAAATCCCTGCTCCTCTGCCTCCCCTTGGATGCCTCTGGCTACTCCTCCCACCTGCTGTGCCACAGGAATTAGTCCTCAGGACCCCTTGTGCTGGCTGCTGGCCCATAATGCACTTACGCCACGGGGTCTGGTTTGTACTCTGGGAACTATCTCTCCTCTTCTTAGTCTTTTGCTTGCTTCCTGGAAAAAAGGGCCCTACCCAGTCTTTATTTTCATCTAGGAGTGGGCAGGAGGTCTGACTCTGGGGTTGTGGGGTGCAGGATCCCATGAGGTGTGCCTCTGCTGGCCTGGCAACCCCAGACAGCCAAGGAGCCAGGACACCCACCAAAGCCCGTGCACAGGGATGGTGCCACAGTGGTGCCAAGCTGTGCTGACCCAGGCAGGGTCTAGCGAGGCAGGAGGAAGTGCCCGTGGCTTGCCCAGTCCTCTCTTCACAGCTGCATGAAGCAGCCTCGCCTTCCCCTGTGCAGTGTTGGAGCTATTGTCTGTGTGCTAGGGTGAGTTTCCCACATGTTGAGAGGCAGAGAAGAACAAAGGGAAGCGTGTGTGCATAGCCTGCAGAGGAGCACAAGTGGCTGCCTCCCCCATGCAAGATTTTTCCAGGTAACATGAGGGGAATTGGCCTTCTTATCTTTGCTGCTACCTCTAGCTATTTCTCTGCAACTCAACCTAGGGATGCCAGGACAGACTGTGAGGGGTTCAAATGTATGTGAATTATTAGTAGTCCTGTGGCAAGTGACCTGCTGCTCCAGAGCTGTCTGCATCCATTTCTGTCCCTCCTCCCCTGATATCCAAGAACCAACAAACCAAAGAGACCATCACTTGCACCCTGATATGGCCAAGGAGAGACATATGACCAGCGTGCTTTCCTAGTCTCTTTCCCTTTCTGACCTCCAGACTGGCAAACAGTCCAGCCAAAGCCTTTAGCTGTAGCAGGAAGATGGGTGCCAGGGCTATGGCCATCTGGCTCCCAGATGGGCTGGCTGCCGTGCTCCTGTCCTGCCCCTGGGCTGTCCTGGAAATGGTGTGCAGAGTCCCTGAGAGCTAAGGCATCTGCTTTCAAGGCTGTGCCCAAGAGGTAGGGGCACCGAGTCCGTATGACAGAAGCAGCCCCTGTGCCTGAGCAAGCAGAGCTAAGACTGCTCTGATTGCTGTTGCTTAGAAGCACAAGCAGGCCAGATGTTTTGATTTCAGTGGTGTTGGAGGCTTGCCTTTTTAATAACACGAGGAGGTATAGGGTTGTCTTATAATATTTAGCATGTACTTTGCTGGATATGTGTCAGTAAAGCAGAATTCACTCATCAAATACCTTTCTCCAACAGTCATTAAATTAGAAAAAGAAATTCTCTGGGAGATAGGAGAGGAGGGCTGACATAAGAGTAAAAATGCATGCAGAAAGGGTTCTTGCAGAGGCGACTGAACTCAGGAGTGTCTGTTGCCAGTGGACCCAGGGCACGACCATGGTGGGCAATGGCCAGGAGCAAGAACAAAGGAGAAATCCATGCTGTGCCGCTGCCCAGCACTGTGCACTGGGTAGAAAGGTTCTGACCATGCTTGCCCACTCTTGCCATTCCCTGGGTGCTTCCTGAGCTCTGTAGTTGAGGCTCTGTCTGGGGCTGAATGAGACAGATGGTGCTCACCCCCAACAGGGAAAGAGCTGACTGTGGTGCAGAGTGCAGTCCCCCAAGGGTGGTGGGCAAATATCCCACAGGGAGTAACTACCCATTCCAGGGCCAGGTGCTGAACCCTGTGAGCAGTCTGAACTGAGTCTGAAAGGTCAACCATATATTTTCTCCTGGAAAAGACAAAGGTGCACATTCCAGGCAGAATAGTGCAGGCAGGAGGAAGCCAGGGGTTGATGAGATGGTCCATGGATTTGGTGAAAGGATGGGTGGAGGAAAGGGGTGGAATTAGAAAAGGTGGATTCAGGGGCTGGACAAATAGCTCAATGGATTAAAATGCCTACAAGCAGGAGCAGGGGCTGGGGGTTCAATCCCAGAACCTGCCATGCTGGCCCCACCCCTAAGGCGCACTGAGATGGCAACTGAGACTGGGTGTGGTGACGTGCACCTGTGATCCCAGCTCTTGGGGGGCTATAAACAGCCAGATCACTATGAGTTTGATCTAGTAATGAGCCCCTGAACACCCTGTAGACCCTTCCCTAAAATAAAAGAAATATGGAATCAATTACAGATTGAATTTGATACCAAGAAATTTGGGCTTTCTGTCTAAGTGCCAAGTCAGAAGGAAGGAGTAGCATGGCCCTAGCTTTAATCCATTTGCAATTCTTCTGGTGCACAGGAATGGTTTCCTAATGTTGGTGGAGCTTCCTTATAGGCAGGACCATCCAATGAACATTTTTCAGGGATGGAAATGTTCCTCATAGCACTGTCCAACACAGTGGCTATGAGCCATGTGGTCATGGAACCCTGAAGTGTGGGCAGTGTGACTGAGGGACGAACATTTAATTCAATCAATGTTTCTAGCTGAAATTGTGATTTAAATAACCATATAAGGGCTGGTGAGATAGCTCAGTGGGACTAAGCACCTGCTTAGACAAATGCAGGGATGGAGGTTCAATCCCCAGCACCACATGCCACCCTGGCCCCACGCCTGGGGCATGCAGAGTCCAGGCATGATGGCGCATGCCTGTAATCCCAGCATGGGGAGGAAGCTGAGACAGGAGGATCACTATGAGTCTGAGCTGCATAGAGACCCCGTACCAAACACATAAATAGCCATATATGCCAGTGCTGCCTTGGGCCATGCAGGGGACAACTGTGGCAGCCTGAGGTGTGAGAAGGAGGAGATGGATCCCTCACGTGCTGGAGTCCATCAGGCTCCAGCTTGTTCCGACACTGCCGCTTGGTAGTCAGAGGGTGAAGTGTGCTTCAAAGGGGTCACAGAAGCCTGCTCCCCCTGCTAGTCTCTGAACTACAGAGTGGAAATCCACCGTGCAGGCAGGAGCTTTTTGTCTGCAGAGATTTCCTGGAAAAGTTCTTGTGCCTTCCTGCTAGAGTTACGGACTTCCGAGTTTCCTGGCCAACTCCACACCTAATGGGATGGAATGGTGACACCAGAGCCATGATATCAAAGCGACGAATCTCAGCTATGAGTTAAAGTCACTGCCGTATTGCTACTTATTCTTATAAAACGAGTATAAATGTGCAATTTTCATGCACATAGGTTAAAGGAGAGACAATAATTTCCCACAAATACATAGAAATTCACCTTTAATATGTCCTAAATTAGATATTCCTGCTCGAGAATTATGAAGAAATTGAAGAATTGAATCACAATAGTTTTGTACTTTCCTATAATCTGAGGAACATCTTACTTTCATTTTTCTCTTAATAAATTCCTTTGTATCCAGCAAAAGCGTGCATAATTCTCCCAGTGTCTGTTTTGTTTACCGGAAGTCAGGTTCCCAGCAGCAGAAATCACCAATGCAGAAACACCCGTGTCTGGCTCAGTGTGCACTGGGAGGCCCCAGCGCCGGGTGGAAGCGATTTGGGATGAATTACCTCCCGCTGGGGCTCTGTACAGGGTGGTGCGATTTCCACCATTCCTGGCCTTTATTTTCCTACTCTAGTTCCCAAATTCAGATTCAAATGTTAGTTTGTTTCATCTTATTCCGTTTTGTTGTTTTGAAAACAAACTGTGCTATTTATCTTTTTAGAAAAGGGAGGTGTTCATTGCAGAAAATAGGAAGTGAAAAGAGCCCCCGTTCTACTGCCCAGTGTTGGCAGCCATGAATATGGAGCATATCTGTTTTCAGTTAGTTTTGATTTCTGTGATTACACAGCATTGAATTTTTATCCTTTTTTCCATTCCATCTCCCCAGCACATTTTTCCATATTTTAAGAAAATATTTCATAAACATCCTTGTGATGGCTGTGGCATATTTCACTGCACAAGACACTTAAGTTTATTTAACAGAGCCTCTGTTGTGGGCAGTTTTGCTTATGTTCTTTTTTTATTTCTTTTCTGAATTTTTTCTAATGTATTTGGTACAGGGTCTCACTATAGAACTCAGACTCCCCAGTGCTGGGATTATAGGTATGTGCCACCATGCCCAATTTCAGTGGCTCGCTCGGCACACTCGTGTGTGGGGCTGGCATGGCATGTGGTGCTAGGAATCAAACTCTGGTCCCTAAGCTTGCATAAGTAGGCATTAAGTCCACTGAGCTATCTCAAAGGCCCTTAATTTTTTAATTTAAATAGTGTTATGGTGAAATTCTATAAAATGTGTGTCCATGTTTCTTCTTATTTTCTTAGGTGTAAAATTTCACTGTAAAAGAATAGAAGCCTTCTTTGGACTACTCATTGATGCAGCCACAGAGTTCTCTAGAAAGATCTTTGAGTGTGGTTGTAGTGAGAGTAGGGTTTTGACACCTTAGAGCTTGAGTTGTACTCCTAGTCTGAGCACGAGTGCTCTTCCCAGCCACTTCAACTTTGGGCAGGTCCTTGGCATCTCCAGCCTTCAGTTCCCTGGCTGCTCAGATGGTGGTGGCAACGTCAGCCTCCATGCCCTGCACAACCACAGGGCCCGTGGGTGTGAGAGGCTGAGCCTATGAAGACGCCCAGCTTGGGAGTCGCAGTCTCATCCTCCTGCCTGCGGAATGTAGTGGGTCTGCTTCCCTATGTTCTCACACATCCTGGCACCGTTTGGTGTAAAGATTATTAACTTGCTCAGAGAAAAACAATGTCTTAAAATGTTAACATCTTTGATGAAGATACATCTTTCCAAACTACCGAATCTTTCCAGTAAGCAATTGACTTTGCCAAATGTCATTCCTTCAAATGTTTTTTATGGGCTCCAAGCCCTACAGAAGCTACAGTTTTTCTTAGTTGTAAAGGACAAGCATATTAATACCTGAATCTGCATGTCAGGTATGGTGGACAGAGAAATTAATAAATGTGTAGTTACAGTGTTTTCTCTGAATCTCAGTGATTGGATTTAGCTGTCTATAATTTGTTTTAAATTAAAGAAACATCTTCACAAGACAGCCAGTATAAACCAAGAAAAATTGAAGGAAATGTAAAACAACAAACTTTTCACCAAAGTAAATTAAATTTTGTCTAGTCTTCCTGAAATTTTACATAATCATAGTAGACATCCTCATTTTCTCCTAAAAGGTAGGTCTTTCCCGTGCAGCTCCCTGGTTTTAGCGGCCCCATTAGATGCCATTTTATCCCTGTCATGCCAGGGGGAGCCCTGCACATAGGAAATAGCCTCATCCACCCAACAGGCTGAGAAAGAGGCTAAGAACTGAAGAAGTCGACCAGAGTAGCGAGTGGGAATGGGGTTAGAGGTCACACGCTGGCACCCATACATGCTATTAGGAATCTGGGCATGGAGCTGATGAGTGTGGATTATTCTGAAATGAAAACTTGAAGCAACGCAAGAAATAGTGTTGACACGGAGAGTTCATAGGCAGATATTTGGAGGGTGTCCCAAGGGTAGCTTTGTATGGAGTTTCTTTGGAAGAACAGGGGCTCCACTCAACATGAGGACTTATTTGGACATTTTTAAAGAATGACTTATTTATTTGGTACAGGCTCAGATGCATAGAGATCCTCCTGCTTTTATCCTCCCCAGTACTGAGTTACAGGTGTGTGCTACCATGCCTGGTTTCAGTGGCCAGTACTGTGGTGTGCTGCTGCAACATGTGGTACCAGGGATCAAACTCGAGTCCTTGTGCTTTCCAGGCATGTACTTAGCCTGCTGTGCTATCTCAACAGCCCCTTCTTTGGCATTTTGTGCCTCAGTGCCTTTGCTAGAGCACGATTGTACAGAATTTATGAAATGAGAGAAAAAATGTAGCAAGAAATGCAGCCTTGATCATTACAAAGGGGAAGAGATTAGTTCTCTTCCTAAACAACACTCATCAGTCAGTAAAATGGACCAGGCTCTCCAATTTTAAGATATTTTCTTCTCTTGTCTCTGTGAGTTTTGTTTTCCAAGTCTGTGCCCTGAACTGTTGGGTTGTCATGCCTTTGTTGGTACACTGTGGGACTGTGGGCTCGGGGTGTGCTTCCACTGTTCCATTTTTACTTGGAGCAGGAGCTAGGCCTATCCTGCCTGGGGGGCGATGCCCATTTCTACAGTCAGGTTGGTCACTGTTTCTCACCAAGAGGAAATACTGGCCTGCTGATATTGGGCGGTGTTCCGACCAGGACTAGCTGTGCCACTTGCAACCTTGAGTACTGCTTTTTGTGTGTTTCACCTTGAAATTGAATCTGTGAAGATAGGAACTTGCTTTACAAGAGCGTGCAAGCCATAAACACTGTTAATGTTACTAATTTTGGGAGCATTTATTTGAATGTCTTTTTTTTTTTTTTTTTTTTTTTTTTTTTTTTTTTTTTTTGTCTTTTCGATACAGGGTCTCACTATGCAGTTCAGGCTGGCCTTAAGCTCACTTTGTAGCTCAGGCTGGTCTCGAACTCACAACAATCCTCCTGCCTCAGCCTCCCGAGTGCTGGGATTACAGGCTTGCGCCACCACGCCCGGCAGTCAGTTGTTCAAAGATAAGGGGGATGACTGCAGGGTGGTGGTATAATAATGTCTGTAAGTATAATATCATGTATGCAGCGTCTATGATACCAAAACATTATGAAAACAGTTTGCAATGTATTAATTTATCAAACCATCTTGTCAAGGTATCTTAAAACTGTCTCACTGATATTTGTACTTCAATAAAACAAAAACTAAAAAACAAAAAACTAAAAAAAATAAAACTCATATGTAGCTAAAAAAAAAAGATGCTACTACTTTCAGATAGGTTTCTGAACACAGGCTGAAGTCCTAATCCCATTTCCTCAGAATATACATATTTATCAAATCATTCTGGTGTACAATTAAAATGCATGGGTTTTAATGTACTGAAATTATAGGTAACAAGATGATTTTTAAAAACAGAAAAATGCATGCCCATGTTAAGAGAACTGGTCTACCAGGAACCTGAATAAACTGGCTACTTACTTGACACACAAAAAAGAAAGAGTGCTTCTCTCAAAGTGAGGAAGGAGAGCTTGATTTGCTCTTTTGCTGCTTGTAAGTGTGACTTTGGAGCCACCTGCTCCTTCATTTGTAAAACAGAAACCATCCTAAGTCTTGTTTACTGGTTAGTGGTGGAGTGGATGAAAAGGCCCTTTGTGAAGGGTCCTATTATACATCAGTATGAGGGTGTCATTGTTACCTTGGAGGCCTAGTTGGAAATGTGTCAGTTTATATTTAAACACAATTTGGTTCAATGACATTTGCTCCAACCTTTCCGTACTTAAGCTACATACCCCTCAGTCTAAATAGGTGGCTGAGATGCTTGCTTTGTCTGGAATTTGTTACCCTATGTAGTAGAGAATAAAGACTAATGTTCTCTAAAGAATTGGGGTTCTAACATAGCGTATCACTTTGTACCATATTTCAGCCTTCTCATCGGAGTTCCCATCCATCCTGGGGGTTCCTGCAGCTTACATGTGATGCAATATTTTTAAGTGTTCCTTTGTCTCTGTCGGCCCCCTAGGTCCTGTGTGACGGACATGTGCGAGTGTCCAGCCCACAGAAACTGTTACTGTGAGTCCTTTCTTGCCTATGCCCGGGCCTGCCAGAGAGAAGGTGTCAAGGTGCTCTGGGAACCACAGCAGCACTGCGCAGGTAAGAGAGGCCCAAGGACCCACCCAGCAGGAGTCACTGTGCGGCCCAGTGCCACACAGGGGATGCGGACGCAGACACCAGGGGCCATGTCCCCTCAGCCAGAACCCAGTGGGCGGTCCAACTGGATTGCAGTTAGTAAAATGTAAGGGCTTCCCATGGAAAAGGGGAGCCGAAGCTTAAGAGAAATGCAATGTGAGGAGCACATTTTAGGAATCTGAGGATTTCCACTGTAGCCAAATTCTCTCCACCCCAAGCTACCAGCAGCATGCACCTAGCACGTGGGCAGTTGTCACTGAGGCTGTGTGTGGAGCAAGCAATGTGGGACAAATACAGACACGTAAGGCCTTTAGGATAAGCATGATCATTTTACAAGAGATTGTGGGTAAGATATTCCTCCCCACCCATCCTTCCTCAGAAACAGATTTCTGTAATGGGTGCTCCGAGCCTCTGTCTCCAGGGCAAGTTAATTGGCTTTATTTCCCACCTGTGGTATGAGAGATTTTGTGCATCCAAAGCGTGTTTCTCACCAGTGGCTGAGGCTGGGCTGGACCCTGGGCACTGTGGTGATGCAGAGTGATGGGGCCTCTGTCCCTGGGGTGCTAGATGCCTGGAGGAGCACCAGACAAAAGCAATAATTCAAAAATGAGCACTTGCAAACTATGGTAAGAATTAAAACAGAGGCATGCAGGGAAGAGCTCTCCAAAACAAAAGAAGAGGAGTTGGATAGCCTTAGCAATTGGGTGAAAAGGGAAAGCTACAGAGGCGGTAAGTGGCAAGGCGACATTACAGTGCAATCTGGAGGACCACAGGGAGGCAGGTAAGCATGCTGTGTGTAAAAAGTGCACTGAACAACCACGTAGCAGAAAAACAACACATCAAACTGGAAGGAGCCCAGGGCAACTTGTCCTGGAGGGCAAGGGAGAAAGCGGTCCGGGTGAGGATGGTAGGCAGTAGCTGGCTGCACAGAGCTTCCTGAGCAGCCAAGAGTCTAGCATTCACTCCAAGTGAAGTGGAAGCCCCTCATGGGGTCCAGTGGGCCTCTGTGTTTTCCTGAGACAACCTTAACTATGTTGTAGAGCACTGAGGTCCTCTACCTTTTTTGTACTAGGGACCATTTTCATGAAAGCTAGTTCTCTGGGGAATGTTTGGAAGAGCATGAATCCAGATCCCTTGTGTGTGCTGTTCACAGTAGGCTTCCAGCTCCTGTGAGAACGTGGTGCTGCTGATCACGTGGTGATGTGATCATGGAGAATGGCTACAGCAGAGCTGAAGCTTTGCCTGCATCTTACCTCCTGCTGTGTGGTCCAATTGCTACTGGGCTACTAACCAGCACCAGTCCATTGCACCCTGGTCGTGGACCCCTACTATGGAGAGCAGACTGTAGGAGAAAAGACTGAGAGCAGATGGCCCAGAAAGATGCCACTGTAGGAACTCTGGTAAAAAAATGGATGGTGGCCTATATTAGGATGGTGATTTAAACCTGGAGAGGAGGAGAGAGGGTCTGGGCATGATTGGAATTTCCATGCTGTTTACTGGACATCTCAAGGGCATTTGACTCACAGAAGACAGTCAGTGGCAGCTGCTACTGTCCTGTGGATGTGAAGAGGAGACGACCAAATGTTTGTCACCTGGTGGAGGGCCCAGCCCCCTTTTCTCTTTGCCTAGATGAAGAGACTGGGGTATCCAGCTTTGCTAGACTTGAAGAAGAAAGAAGAAAGAAGAAAGGAGAAGGAGAAGGAGAAAGGGGGAAGGAAAAGGTGGTGAAGAAGAAGAGGAGGAAGAGGTAGAGGAAGAGGAAGGAGAAGGAGGAGAGGGAGAGGGAAAAGGAGGAGGAGGATGAGGAGAAGAGGAAGAGGAAGAAGGGAGAAGAAAGAAAGAAGAAAGAAGGTGGCTCAGGCTGCTGCCAGCTCTGGAATGGCTGCACTGGCAGAGCACACGGGTGCCCATCTGGGTGAGGGGCACTTCGGTGGCAGGCATAGCCCTGAAACTGTTTACAGTGCACAGAGGTGTGCTCTCTTAGACCAGTGGGTCTCAGCCTAGCTGGAATTGGAAGCACCACAGAAGCCTACGCCTGGACCCTGTGTCCAGACACCCAGCGTCTAGGAGCCTTGTGCACCTTTAAGTCTTCCCAGGTAGCTTTGGGGGCATGGGAGTCAGCATGTGGGTGTGGTGGTTTGGAGCACCCTCAGCTGTCCCCAGGTGCAGCCGCTGGTCTCTGTCCCTGACCTCCCTTTAACCTTCTTTTCAGTTTAGCTACCATCTCTGTAGGCCAAGTGTAACTTTCCAATCAGAATGTGCTCTTCAGAGCCAGAGTGTTCTCTGCAGGGCTGCCCTCCTCAGAGAAGCACCAGTGTGACAACTGACAGCTGTAACTGACACCCAGGTGCGGCTGCAGCAGCCACAGGGCAGGGCAAGTCACTGCATGATGACCTCAGTGTGGGCAGGACATGCAGGGGATGTGTGTGAGGCATGGAGTCCTTCCAGCCCCTCTGATTACTCTGAGCTCCCTTGACTTAGAGCTCTGATTCCCTTGAACTGACCAGCAAATGACTGAAATAGAGTCCAGGTCTCCACGGACCATCGTGGTGTGATTCAGAGCTCAGAAGAATCCAACTCCTGGTACTGACATCGGTGGTGCTGTGGCTGGATACAGGATCTGGGGACCCTCTGCTCCTGGCTAGCTCCATACAGAGCTCATTTCAGCACATGCCCTGCGTCCCAGAGCCACACATTCACACTGTCACCCTCATTTCAGGAGTGGATTCCTGAAATGAGGCAAAATTGCTTTTCTAATGGAAAAGGAATATGGCCCTTGGCAGGTTCCATTTGCCGCTCAGTGGAATTGCCAGGGTGAAGCATCACTCTGTCATAGTGCAGCTGGAGAGCAGTGTTTTATACACACACAGGTGCACAGCACGCACGTCTGCAGTCTGACAGCTGGGACATGAAGAGGTGCATTTGTGGGGCTGTACAGCACCTCCAGTCAGCTCATTTCAGGTCCACCTGGAAGACTGGAGAGGAGAACAAGACCGTTTCCTTGTTTTTAGCTCTCAGGTGCTCTGACTTAGCATAGCAGAAGGTGGATAAAGCTAAGAAATGTTCAGAGTAAAAAGCCTGCTGGTAGGATGAACAAGAAACCACCAGGCAAGAGAGCCAGAATGAAGAGTGATATTTTAAAAGCTGGCCTGGATTCTGACGCCTTCATTCCTGTGGCCACGGTAGTGCCCACTAGTAGTACCAGGAAAAACTAACGGGAATGTGAGTCATCCTGAGAATACTATATGGACAGCAATACGCTGAGGGTGCCAGTGAAGGTGTATGAAATGCTAAATTAACCATATTTTTGGTATTTATTATTTTGTAAGTGCCTCCACTTCCCAAGGACTACACTAACATCTTGTATTACGTGTTATCATACTTTAAGCTCATAACAACATTATATTAGCCACATCTTATCGATAAAGACATTGAAGCTTTAAGTAGTTAAAAACTTTGCTAAGACGCCAAAGACCTCTAGAAAGCAGGGAAGCTGAGAGCCCAACCCAGGTCAGATTGTACCTAGTTTCTGTCTTTAATCATTCTGAGGACACGGAAGTGCAGGTGCACTGTAGAAGAAGTGCAGATACACTGGCCGCTTCATCGCACCATTTGACATCTAGGTCTTTATCAACCTTAGTGACTCAAGTTTCTTCTCCTTTTCTCTGTATCACTAGCAGGAGTGACTTGGTGCCTTTGGGTGGTACATTTGTTAAGATGTTATGTCCTGTGTCTTATACCACTGTTCTGAGCAGAATTTCTACCACTGACACTGACTGCACTGCACATTCAGAAATGTATTTGTAACTGAAATGTTGGGAAAGACTTATGGGCGCGGGCTGCAATGGACTCTTAACACAAGAAGAGCGAGGGCTTGAGCAAAAGGGCAGCTGCCTTGCCTTTGGTCTTTATTTTTATATATCTTGAGTCTTAGCCTTCGGGTTACTTTATGTGAACATAGCAATATAGTTTAGGCTATACGATACATGAGAACCTGCTAGGCATCTGGGAGCAAGAACACAAAAACAGGGTGTCCTTGAGTCCTAAGTGTTCTTGGTTACTCCAGAAGCTGTTTCTGCCCTGTTTTCTTTTTCCTCTTCCCATGTGCCCTGCAGGTTATTTAGCATGTCTCTATATTAACCTTTTCTTACCCCAACACTGGAGTAGGTTCTGGGGAGAGCTTTGTGTGTCCTCCTGTGGCATCGTGGATGCTGAGTTCCCTGGGCACCTCTCTCCCTCCTTGTCCAGCTCTGCAATGCCCAGTGAGTCCTGCCCTTTCCCTGCAGGAAGTCTGCCCTTGGTGGGTGCGCTGAGCCTTTATTGCTGCCTGGATTCCTCCTCTTAACTATATAACAGTCTACCCCAGGGCTACCTGGGCAGTGTGTTTGTCTACTTACTGACTATCCTGAACATTGCCAGAAGGGCATCATTTCAACCAGTTAGTTCTTGTGTTGAGTAAATGTAATGTAACTATAATTTTTATGTTCCCTGATATTACAAAAATTAATAAGAATTGGCAATTTTGTGTCATTCTGTATTTAAATAATTGGACTCAGTGACTAAAAGTCAAAGGATGAAGTAGGGTGTGTGACCTTCAGCAGCCAGTAGGGGACAGAGAAAAGGCCAATTCCAGGAGGCCCAGAGCCATGCTGAATTAACTCAGGGATCAATAAAATCAGCATGCAGTGTTTTGTGTCCCACAACTGTGCGAGTGTCCTTTGGAGAATAAATGCATGCCAACACTAAACACGTTGGCAGTTCCCTGCTTTTTCTTAATGAATGAATGAAATAAAGCCTTTTCAATGCCATAGATATAAACCAAAGCACATTTGTGTTTTAAAAAAATTATCATTTTCCTTTTTCTAAGTTTGGAAGACAGTTGGATTCACAGAAGATAAAAGGAGGCTCAAGTCACTGTTTTTTTTTTTTTTTGTCTTTTTGAGACAGGGTCTCACCATGCAGTTCAGGCTGGCCTTGAGCTCACTTTGTAGTTCAGCCTGGTCTCGAACTCACAACAATCCTCCTGCCTCAGCCTCCCGAGTGCTGGGATTACAGGCATGTGCCACCAGCCCGGCTACCGTTGTTTTTAAGGTCATCTCACAACTGCTAAATCAAAGTCAAATGTGATGATGTCATGCTCAGCTCAAAGCTTCCCATGCTGTGGGGTCACTTGTGGTCTCTGGCTCCGGCCTCTGTCACTGCATTTATCTCCCCCCAAACGCTCTCCTCACAATCTGTCCACTCACCAAGCCCAGGACCTGGCTGGATGCCACTGCCATGCCCCCTGCTTCCCGCTCTGCCTACTGTCCTTGCCACTCTCTGCCTGGGAGCTCTTCCTCCCTGTCTGTGGGAGAAGTCTGCCCACCTCTCCCAGTGTCCAGGATCTGTTCTTTACCCAGCAGTCTCTTTGCTGTTCCACTAGGTCCTGTCTATGTTTCCTGTGACCCATCTCTATTTCACTTGGAAACTGCCCACTAGATTTACCTACTGGCTTACAGGCTCAGACTCTTAGAACTGGAGCTTGGGGTTGGTGTGTGACTCTGATTGGATCTTCCGGGTTTACGAGGATGGCCAACACTCACCAAGTGCTCAGCTGATGCTTACAGAGATCCGAACATGTGGGATGCTTTCATTCCTGGGCCTACAAGGTTGTGGGGGGAAGCTAGCAATTACAACCTGGAGACCTGGAGAATGTGTGCAGAGGGCCAGCCAGTAGGAGCAGTGGCCCACAGTGGCCTTAGCAGCTCAGGCTGAAGAAAAATAACTGCCTGCTCTCCTCCTATCCCATCCCTTGCTGGTTTTCAGTGTCCACAGGGAGCACCTAGTGTCACCTGGAGAGGTGAGCACAGACCTAGATCACAGAACAGGGCAAAGGAGGGCACAGAGCAGGTTCTTGGGACAAGTGGACCTTACCCAGTACTGCTTTGCATGATTTGTCTGTTCATGACTCACTCACTCGCTGAGCAAGAACAGTGACACCTCAGTTCATGAACTTAATTTGTTCTACAATTTTGGAAAAGATGGCCACATTTGTGTTTGTCTGGGAAAGATGGATGTGGTCATGCTTGTCATCTGATGCAGAGCTTTCAAGCAAAATGAAAATTTGCCAAACGCTTCTGTTTTAGAAACAAATTGTAAGGAAAGTGTTGGTGAACAGAGGTACCACAGTGTATATTACTGACTGTTGCAGCCAGGGCCCTCTGGCGCCCTCTGGAGGCTAGAGATTGTGTGATGGGCAGCAAGGTTCCCACCCTCTGCAGGCTTACATTCTGGTGTCGGAAGGCAGAGTAAAGGTACTTCCATATGGAGTAACAGCTATGTAAAGGAGAAAAATGTAGACTGGATAGTGTGTGTTTGTGTGTGTGGGGGGGTCATGGGGACCAAAAGTGCATCTCCAGGAGCTGAGGAAGTGAATAGTGTCATTTGCAATTTTCACATCATTGGGTTTAATTACCCACCCTCTAATGCAATTGTACAGTGGCTTTGCTCACAATAGTGGTTAGCAATAGTTAATAGTTCAGTTAGCATTTGTACGAGGTATAAATATGTCAGAGTTTCATATGCATCCAACAGGACAAATGTTCATTTTAGAGTCAAATATTTTAATATTGACTGTATAATATAATATAACATTTATATTCCATTTAAATGTTTCTCAAAATGCTGTTTCACACAGCTCCGCTCCCTGTCAATAAGAAAGAATGTCTGAGGATAACTGAATTCTCTTTGGATGGATCGACTCTTTTCTCTTTTGGCCTTCATGAGGGGCATTCCAGAGCCCTCACAGAAATTACTTTATGGTTCCTATTAACTTGCTCTTTGCTAATTATGGTCCATTACCAGCATTGTGTGACAACCCTCAGCACATAATTTGAATGGCAGGAGGTAAGGCCCATTTGCTGAGAAGTGGTTCGATTTAAGTCATTTCTACAGTTCCAGAATTCTTCACCAGGTATCACTCTGTGAAGCCATGAACACCAATAGCAACATTTAAGCTACTGCCCACAGGTCCTTTGTTATGAGGTTTTGGGTGGTTACTGGTGCTTTTGGAGAATCACTGCTCCAGATTTCCATGTATCATAAAATTCCTGGTGATAAGATTGTGAGGCGGCCCCTTCCACAGTCCCTAGAAGTGACTCAGGTGGAAAAGTCTGGGTGTTGTAGGTCTTCCAGGACGTTTTCTTTTCTTTCTCTAAATTAATTTTATTGAGAAACAAATAGCAATGAGACAGTTTCAAAATAGGTTAGTAGGAAAGTTACAGAACTACTGGACTACATTGTATTATTTTGATGAATTCACACACCTACAAAATTTAAGGGACGTTTTCCTCAGTGTCTTCTGATGAGTCTCTTCATGAAGGTTCAGGGTCTCTGCTGTCCAGATCACGTCAGCTGTGTGCTCACAATGATTGCACAGTGGCCAGGCTCATCTGCATCACTGTTTTCATACTTCCTGGCCAACCCCAGACCGACTGTGGTCCTGACTCTAGTCACATCTGATTTCTCTCTTTTTGTGGCCCCACTTTTGCCATAACTTGTCTCAAATTTTGATTGTTTCAACTAAGATATGTCTCATGTTTCCAATATCTTTCGTAGGTTTTACTGTGTGTATAATTTCACATATTTTAATATTTATATAGTTGCAAAAGATATTTGTATTCACCATAACTCAACTGCTAGAGGGACAATTTGGGATTAATTTGTCATGCTATTTGCAAAAGCCAAATAATCTTACACATTTTCCCACAGGCTTATGCTTTATAGTTTGCCTTACCTGAGAATGGAAAGTTTACATTATGATGGTATTTTGAAGGGCATTTACCCAGAGATAGACCTTAGGCTTTGTTTTCATATATGCGGGTGAGTCCTGAAGTCTGTGAGGAACATAAGGTGTTGGTTATTCCCTCATTAAAATGAAGATCCAAGTGCTGGGCATGGCTACTACACAGACCTGAGCAGTGGGGAAAGAAGAGTCTGTGCAGGGACCCAGCCTGTAGGCATGGCCTGGGTTGAGGATGAGCTGAAGGTCATTCCTCCAGATCCCATTTTAGGGCCAGGGATATAGCTCAGCAGTATAAGCGCCTGCCTGGCAAGGTCAAGGTCATGAGTTCAATCCTTGGTACCACACACACAAAACAAATGAAAAAACCAAGATCCTGCTTTGTCTCCTCTTCTGCAGCCACCCAGTGCAAGCACGGTGCTGTATACGACACCTGTGGCCCGGGGTGTGTGAAGACCTGTGACACCTGGAATGAGATCGGCCCTTGCAACAAGCCATGTGTGGCAGGCTGTCACTGTCCAGCTGACTTAGTCCTGCACAGGGGACGATGCATCAAGCCAGTCCTCTGTCCTCAGCGGTGACCTCTGTGCCAGCCAACAAGACTGCAACCTGGAGTCCTTGGCACGGAAATGCAAGAGCCAAGGAAAGACTGCTGTGTGCGTGCCTGACTCTGTACGCAGGGTGCATATGTGTACATATGGAGAGGTATAGATATGTTCAAACATGTGATTGCTCACATGGACTCTAGTGCAGTACTGTATGTATGTTTTCTGCTATACACAGGTGTGATTTCTAGGATCCTGATCTGCAAGCATTGGACACATTGTATAAACACACCGGGCACGTTTAAGTTAATAGGCAGACCTCGAGGATGGCTGTGACATCACACACATTTCTCATTCTTAAGAGTGTTTTCCAAGGACCCTCAGTTGCCCACATTCACTTTACCTTGAAGTAATTATTTGTCACTGGGGAATGTGTTTCACTGGGGAATGCACACTTATTTGGGGACATTTCATGTTTCCAAAGACAGGAATGTGTGCCTGAGAGAGATGGCAGAAGATGAGCCGGGCCCTGGTGGCGCCTGCAAAGCAAGGGGTGGGCTGCTAGACCTCACTGGGTCATGGTTGGATACTGCTTCAGAGCTGGCTGCCACCAAGAAATAGGGATGTGTCATTAGGGTACAGCATCAGAGTCCGGTGATTTTCTGCCACCTTTGCAGAGTCCCCCACCTCCTAAGTATATCCATGTGCAGAACCACATACACATCGTGTTGAGATGACAGAGTGTCCAGATGGCACAGTGGTGGCACTGGGCGTGAAGAATTTGTGGAAACTGCTGCACAGCAAGTGGAAACTCTCCATGTCTCTGAATCTGAGAGCAGCGCAGTGAGGAGATGGAGGCCCTCCGCCCTCGGGGACAGTCTCTGTGCTGAGCGAAAGCCTTCGCCTGTCTGTAGAGGGTTGTGAGCAGTGGAGCTCACGTGTGGGAATGTCAGAGTGCTATGCACAGCCTTCCTAAGCAGCTGCTCTCACGTCATTCCTCCCAGAGAGCGTCCTGTGTGCTTTCTCCAGGCTGCCGGTCGTGTTGCTCCCAGTCAAGTGTCATTTTCCTGACTTGAGTTCTGTTAAACAGGTAAAACTGTCAATAAAACAAAACCCACTGAAGTCTAAAAATAGAATGTTCTGCACTGTCTTAAATAAATGGGTAACGTTTCAATCAAATTATTTTCTTCTTTGACATGTCCTGTGTTATGCTTCATAAATTAGGTGTATCAACTTTATGTTAATCCATTTTAACAGTTTATCTCATTATAATGGATAAGCCCCACATTAGTTTTTAATTGATAGAGTACTATTAACAGGCAAGAAAAAATGCCTCCATTTTGGCAGTAGGAGCAGTAGCTGTCTTGTCAAAGGTGTGTGTGTGGTTTACAGTCACAAGACCAAAGGTAACCTGGGCTTCTTGCCACAGTGCTGCTAGCTGTTTGAATAAACTGAATGTAGTCACCATGTGGTGCTGACGGCCGCCTGTCTGTCTGCTCCTCACCCCTACCTCAACAACACACACA
>PVKA01023772.1:0-16035 GCA_004027165.1 Ctenomys sociabilis | reverse complement strand
AGGCTTAGTGACGTCACTAACGTAGAAGCTGCGCTCCTTCTGCTCGGGGTCGGTGGAGCCCCTGCGCAGATGCTCTACAGACTTCCACCTCCGGACAGGCACATGACCCCAGCAGTCCTCAGAGCCCCTGGCCCTACCGCCCTCACAAGCTCTCAGCAAGGCTGTCTGGACTATGCTCACGTGACATGGCCTGTGAAGCAGGAGGGACAGGCCCTGTATATTTCGGCGCTTTCCGGGGTGCCCAGGGGCAAAGGCTCAGCGAGGCAGTGACTGTCCCCAGGCCACAGCCAGTAGTTTCATGTGGCATTGTCTTCCCCGTACACTGTGTGGCAGGAATGGCAGCCTGCATAAGGCCATTCCTCCTGCACACCAGAGTGTGCTTACGTTTGCAATGAGCACGGATTTGGGTTCCTTCTGTACTCACCGGCAGGCCTTCCATAGACAACCACAATATTTTGCCCTGTGTGCTCTGCTCCAGTGTGGCACAACCAGGTCCCCACAGCTACAGCCAAACCCACCTCCTTTCCTGATGAATATGGGCTGCCCTTGGTGGCTTTCTTACAGCCAGCAATTGTGACAACCTCAACTCTGAGGGTGTGATTCCAGGTGACAGTCTCAGATGAGCACAGGCCTTCAGCCACCAGGTGGGGAAGTGGAGAAGCCCCCAGATAACTTGAGCCCCAGCCTCAGTGCATCCCCTGCTGAGGCCATTCCCCATACGTCTCCCACATTTCTGTGTACTTTCTAGGCAAAGCACCAGTGCCTTTGTTCCAGATTATCATTTAGATGATGCTGGCAAAGTGAACAGAACAGAAGAAAGGGCTGTTTTTACCCTCTGAAGCAAAGAGCAACTTATCTTTCAGCCTTAGCAGATGGAGACAGTGTCCTCTTCAAAATAAAAAAGTCTTGGGTTTAAGGCAGGCATGGTTTGCTGACTTCTCTGATTAAAAGATTGGGGCTCCTTGTGCTCTAGATTCCCCTTTTATAACACTATCCACACATGTAAAGTGTCACCTTGATCTCTTTGCATCACCCTGCAGGACTAGACCCCCAGAAATGGACACAAGGAAGTACTGGTACTCAGGCTCCTTCTGTTGCTATGCAAACTAAAGCCTCTGACCCAGGCTCCTGTTTTCTACCTGCACCCACAGGACTCTGGTATGCTTGCTTGTTAGCTTAAGCGTGAGAATCTCAGAGCCTTCACAGTTCTGGTACCCTAGTGTGCCTGGTGAGTTCACTATCCACAGAATCCAAGAACATCAGAAAATGGGTTTTGATTTACATCATGACTTTGGGGGATTACTATAGGGAATCAGAAAGAGGCACACATATACAAGACTGGATTCTTTTCTCCAGGGAGCCTACAGTCTAAGCAAAAGAGTGAGCAACATACATAGAAACAATAGATAGGAAGCAGGCATGGTGGCAGATGCATGTAATCAAGCATTGTTCTTGATAAAGGAGCACAGCTGAAAGACATTTGAGCAGTCTACATCATCTCAGCTGCTGATCTGCACCCTCAGGAAAGGTGGGGTGTGTCATCCAGGGTCAGGGAGCAGCAGGTGCAGCAGCATGGGACCACCTTGAGGCCCAGAACCATAAGGCAGCACATGCTAGCTTAGCATGTCAGGTAAGCCTGATGGGTGAAGGAAGACAGACCATGCAGGAAGCAGGGTCTACAGGAAGATGGAGTGGGACAGCAATCCAGGCACCTTCTCTGCAGTCACTTTACTGTCAGAATCTTCCTACCCCTATAAACTGACTCTAATACCTGCCTCACATAATACCTGGCTCAAGCAACATATTACATATGTGAATTATGAAGTATCCGTGCAATCTGTTTAATAGCATTAAAGCCATTGTCAGCTTCAAATTGGATGCTGGTATAAAGAAATGCTATCAATGTATCAAGACATATCAGTAATGCAAAAGGTCAAATAACATCATTTATGCTTGCTTCTGAATTATGTTAGAAGAGTTTTCATGGATATTTTCTTCCTTCTTACATTTGCATTCTTTGAACACAAATACACACTTCCCTTTGACATTTCATCCAAAGACCTGGGAATTAACTTCTAAACCAATGTGGCATTGCAACTGCTGGAAAAACAGGAGCCCACTGATGGTGCATAATCAGAGAGGGCTGAGAAATATGCATGGATGGCAGACACTAAGGTTGCTTCTTTAACCTGGACGGGGTGCTGGTGACAAAAGAGCCCAAGCCCTATAATGATAATGCGCTGTTAAAAGTCAGCTCCATAGGCCACACCAGGAATGCTGGCCAGGTCCTCTCATCCAGGCAGTCCTGCCCAGGGACCTAGCATAACACATTTCAGCCTCGCAGCTTTTGCATGGAGCTGCCCCCCTCCGGGATGGACCCTTGGCTCTGAAGTGCTTCGCTGAGTAAGCAGAAGCCTCATCCAGTGTCTTCTCCTTGCCTGAAACTTCCACCACCCTAGCCTCTTTTTTCTCTCTTTTTGTTTTTGCTTTTGAAATACTATAGATTGAACCAAGGGCCTTATCAGTGAACTACATCCAAGTTCATGAATAAGGTCTGGGTAATTCACTAACTTGGCCAAGTTAAACTTGAACTC
The DNA here is from genome assembly GCA_004027165.1 of Ctenomys sociabilis. NCBI lineage: Eukaryota > Metazoa > Chordata > Mammalia > Rodentia > Ctenomyidae > Ctenomys > Ctenomys sociabilis. The sequence goes on along the minus strand of PVKA01023772.1, from coordinate 13,441 downwards.
ATACTCTTTCCTCAGCCTCCCGAAGTGCTGGGTTACTGGCATGCACCACCACACCTAGCCCATCACTTCTGTCTAAATGGCGGTCACCCCTTCCTAGGCTGACCCTGTTACTGGGCCTAGTTTCCAAGAGTTTTCCTGAACACATATATATGGTGCCCTCCAGAAAATCACTCATGTTATATCCTTATTGGGGGACTTCTGTCCTCCACGAATTCCTGTGAGGCCACAGCTCAGCAGCCTGTGTCAGAAGAGGACCTGTACACCCAGGAGATGCTCATCCTTTCTGCAGTGCCAGGCTCTGGTGAGTGCCTGGGGTTGAGAACAGTTCAGGGGGCCTGTGGGAAGCCCTGAAGTAAACTCAGCTGCACAGTGTGAACTTCTGTAGAGAGCTCTGCAATAGTCACACAATAAAGAGACCGGCCTGAGACAGCATGGCCTAGTCTAGCAGCCTCCTTGAACTGCTGATGCCCGCCCAGCCCAAGAGACTGGCCTGAGACAGTGGCTGACTCCAGCAGCCTCCTGGATCCCGCCCCAAGCTCTCCCAGTGAGTGGAAATTTGCAAGATTAACAAGGATTCCCAGATCAGTGAGTGTGTGGTGACTCTGAGGGAGACCCTTTGGCTTCTTCCCACACACGCTACCTGGATCCCCACCTCGAAGCCCTCCAAGCCAGTGACTGGCCTGAAACCTCAGGACCCACTCACCAGCACCTCCCTGGATCCCCTGCCCTAAAGCCTGCTGAGCGAGTGGGAATTTCCCCGACTCCCTGGGCATCAAAGTTCAGTGTAGAACTCCAGGCTCGCAGTGCTGGAGAGACATTTCCCAGGGATACCCTTCCCCTTCCCCCCTACCCCCGTGGCCTGAGACCCAGAGCAGCTTGGCTGGTGAGAGCTTGAGGCCCGCCGAGCCAGAGAAACATTTCCCAGCGATTTCTGGCCCCACTGCACAGCCCCAGACACAGTGCAGGTCGGCCTGGAAATGAGAACTCCAAGCCTGCCATGCTAGAGGACATTTCCCCAGTCCCACCCCACAATCTGAAACCCAGTGGAGCCTGGCCTGTGAGTGAGGGCTCCAGGCCTGCTGCGCCAGAGGGAACTTTCCCAGCCTTCTTGGGTTCCGGCCTGTAGACCCGGACCAAGCACAGATTGGCTGACCCAGAACAGCCTACCTGGTGAACGAGAACATCGAATATCCTTTTGGGAGCCCAGAAGACCCACAAAATCCCAGGCCTGCCCACCTAGAGAGCGACCTGCCTGACACAAGAGGGCTGACTCCGGCAATTTTACGGATCCTCGCCCCAAACCCAGCCATGATAGTGGGAATTTTCATTACTTTCTCTGCATCCCAGTTTGGTTCATGTTTGCCTGAACCAACAGAGTGGAACCACAGGAGCTGCAGCAAAAAGGAAATGAACACAACAGCTAGATACAGGCCAGGCATAACTGGATAATCTCAAACTTAATAGACTGGCAAACGAATCTCATAACAAGTTAAAGATATAGTTACAGCAAACCTCTACACCAAAGGTCAAAGGTCAGTGCTACACAAAATGACAAAAACAAGGAAAAAATGCAATCCCAGACCTCCAGTCCACCAGTAAGGGCAGAGAACACTAGCTCAGCTGTAATGAATGAATTAACAGATACAGCAGCAAAGGAACAACAGCAGAAAGGTATTGAGGAAATCAGACAAGAAGTAATTCCCCAAATTAAAAAAGAAATATCTGAATACCCAGTATCTGAAACGAAGAACCAAGTCCAAAAACAATGGGTGGAAAAACAATGCTCACCCAAAACAAATGCAGAGAGCACTATTCCAGCTGAAACGTGTGAATTAACAGCATCTGAAGCAAAGACACAACAGCAGAAAGGTGATGATGAACTCAAAGCAGAAATAATTTCTGAAATCAAAAAAGAATTACTTGAAGAAAGAGAATTCCTTGAAATCATAACATCTGAAATACAGAAACAAGTCCAAAAATATACAGAGGAAACCCAACTTGGAAGAAACACTGCAGAAAAAGAATTAATAACTACCTCTAAATAAGACATGGATAAAAATGGAGGAGATCAGAAATATGATGGATTTATTGAATGAGCAATACAGAAAAGAAATAGAATGCATGAAAGAAAGTCAAAGAGATATAGAAGAACTAAAAGTCTCAATCACGAGTCTACAAAACCGTTTGAGTGAAAGCGAAGACAGAGTTTCAGATCTTGAAGACACTGGTGCAGCTCATGAAAAGGTGAAAAAGGATCACTTAAAAACAATGAGAATGCAGGAAAAAATAATTGATCACCTGCAAGATGATGCCAGGATGAACAATGTGAAATGATTGGTATTAACAAGAATGAAGTAGTCAATACAAATGACATAAAAAGAATTTGGGGAGAAGTAATTGCAGAAAACTACCCAAACATGAGGAAACAATCCAACATTCAGGTCACTGAAGCACAGAGAACACCAAATAACTTCAACCCAACTGAAAGCACATGGAGACATATAATAATCAAGATCCCAGAAATCCAACACAAAAATAATATACTGAAAGCTGCTATAGGGAAGAAGCAAATCACATTCAAAGGAAAACCCATCAGAATTACAGCCGACATCTCTCCATAAACAGTGAAGGCAAGGAGAGCATAGAGCAGAGTTCTTCAAATCCTACACAAAAACAAATTCCAGCCCAGATTATTATACCCTGCAAAACCCTCTTTCAAGTTTGATGGAGAAGTGAAAGACTTCCAGGACAAAGAACAACTGAAGAATTTCATGATGACAAAGCAATCCCTTCACAGGCTGCTGAAAGAGGTTCTAGAGAGAGACCACAATCACCAGTACTCAAAGAAAGAGAATGGAAGGAACCCACTAAACAGGACAGACAATTAAACACAGGATACAAAGGGGTAAACAACACCAGGTAAATATCATGACAAGCATACGTCAGCACATTTGAATTATAACCATCAATGTAAATGGACTAAATTCTCCAATTAAGAGAAATAGACTGGCACAGTGGATATGAAACAAAATCCAAAAATATGCTCTATACAAGAAACATACTTAACTCAAAAGGGCATTCATAGGCTCAAAGTCAAAAGATGGAAAACAATACTACATGCCTCAGCACCTCAGAAAAAAGCAGGAGTAGCAATTCTGTTCTCAGATAGTCTCAACTTCAAAGCAAGAATGATCAAATGACACAAAGAAGGCCACTATATATTGGTCAGAGGAAAAAGTCAAGAGAAAGACCTAACACTCATAAATATCTATGCACCAAACACAGGAGCACCCTACTGTGTAAGACAAATCTTAAGGACATGAAAAACTTAATGTCTAAGAACATAATCTTAACAGGAGACCTTAACACCCCCTTATCTCAAAAAGATAGATCAACCAGACAAACAACTAGCAACGAAGTAGCAGAACTGAACCAGAGCTTGGAACAAATGGACCTCATGGACATATACAGAGTGTTCCACCCAACCACAGCTGAATACACATTTTTTTCAGCTGCACACGAGTGTTTTTCCAAAATAGACCCCATACAAGTCCAGAGGTCATGCGTAAGTATATGCAAGACAGTAGTAATTATTCCATGTATATTATCTAACCATAGTGCAATGAAACTGGTACTCAATGACAAAAGAAACCAGAAAAACCTGCTAAATTCATGGAAACTAAACAACACCCCACTCAACAATCAATGGACAACAGAAGAAATTAAACAACCTATTCAACAATATCTATGATTCAATGAAAATTCAAGCAAAACTTACTGGAATTTATGGGATGCGATGAAAGCAGTTCTTAGAGGGAAAATCATAGCTATGAACTCACACATTAGGAAAACAGAACAGAAACAAATTAGCACTCTAATGTTGGACCTCTGACAACTAGAAAAAAGAAGAGCAAACGAAACCCAGATGGGAAGAAATCATAAAGATTAGAACAGAAATTAATTCAACTGAGATGAAGAAAACAGTTCAAAAAATCCACAAATCAAAAAGTTGGTTCTTTAAAAAACTAAATAAAGTTGTTAAGCCTCTAGCGAACCTCATCAAAAAGAGGCAAGAGAAAATTCAAGTACATGCAATAAGGAATGAAAAGGGTGAAATCACCACAGACCCAGTAGAAATTCAGAAGATTATCAATAGTTACTTTGAGAATCTTTATGCTCACAGAATAGAAGACACAGAAGAAATGGACAGATTCCTCAAAAGGTACAAATTACCAAAACAAAGTCAAGAAGATGTAAAAACTCTCAATAAGCCAATAACAGCCAACGAAATACGAAACGTAATAACAAGCCCATCGACAAAGAAAAGTCCAGGTCCTGATGGATTCACAGCTGAATTATACAAGAAATGTATAAAAGATACAATCCCCATACTCCACAAACTCTTCAATGAAATTGAAAAGGAAGAAGTCCTCCCAAAATCATTTCTGGAGGCAAGTATAATACTGATTCCAAAACCAGGAAAAGACACAACCAAAAAGGAGCACTACAGGCCAATCTCACTCATGAACATAGATGCAATAATACTCAAAAAAATCCTGGCAAGTAGAATACAGAAAATCATGAAGAAGATCATACAGCATGACCAGGTAGGATTCATCCCAGGCATGCAAAGATGGTTCAATATTTGAAAATCTATAAATGTAATACAGTATACTAATAGACTGAAATCTAAAAACCACATCATCATCTCAATTGATGCAAAGAAAGCCTTTGACAAAGTCCAACACTCATTCATGTTCAAGGTCCTATGGAAAATTGGAATACATGGACTCTACCTTAACTGGATAAAAGCCATATATGACAACCCAAAAGCTAATATAATCCTAAATGGGGAAAAGCTGAAATCTCTTACTCTTAAATAAGGTACAAGACAAGGATGTCCTCTATCACCCCTCCTATTCCTTATAGTTTTGGAATCATTAGCAAGAGCCATTAGAAAAGAGGGAGAAATAAAGTGAATAAGAATAGGTAAAGAAGAAGTTAAATTATCACTCTTTGCAGATAACATGATACATTACTTGAAAGACCCCAAAAATTCCACCAAGAAACTACTAGAACTGATACGGAAATTCAGTAGCATAGCAGGGTTCACAATGCTCAAAAGTCAATAGCATTCCTCTACACAAATAACAAGCGCACTAAAAGGGAAATAATAGAAACAATACCTCTTACAATAGCACCGCGGAAAATGAAATACCTTGGGAGTCACATAACTAAGGAAGTCAAAGATCTTTTCACGGAAAATTGCAACACCCTAAGAAAAGAGATTATAGAGAATTTCAGAAAATGGAAAGATATTCCATGTTCTTGGATAGGAAGAACCAACATCGTGAAGATGGCCATACTCCCAAAATTGCTGTACAGGTTTAATGCAGTCCCTATCAAACTGCCACCAACATACCTCCCAGACATAGAGAAACCATTCCTAAAATTTATTTAGAGCCACAAATGATCTAGAATAGCAAAGGCATCTTGGCCAATAAAGACAAGGCAGGAGGCATCACAGTTCCTGACTTGAAATTATACTACAAAGCCACTGTGATAAAATCAACATGGTATTGGCAAAAAAAATAGACCTGAGGATCAGGGAATAGATTAGAAGTTTCAGAAACATCTATGAACACACTCAGCCATCTGACCTTCAACAAAGGGGCCAATCATGCTTACTGGAAGAAAGATAGCCTCTTTAACAAATGATGCTGGGAAAACTGGCTTTCTACATGCCAAAAACTAAAACTTGATCCAGCTCTATCACCATGCACTAAGTTAAAGTCAAAATGGATTAAAGATCTAAACATTAAAACAGAAACACTCAATCTTCTGGAAGAGAAAGTAGGACGATCTCTTGAAGACATAGGGCTATGTAAAGAGTTCATGAACAAACATATATTCACATGGGAAGCACTTGAAAGAATCAACAATTAGGATCTACTCTTCTTGAGGAGTTTCTGCATGTCAAAAGAAATTGTCAACAGAATGAAAAGACAACCCACAAAATTTGAAAATATCCTAACTAATAAGCAATCTGACAAAGGTCCACTGTCTAGAATATATAAAGAAGTAAGATATAACAGGGCCCTCAAATTTAAAGTCTTAATTCAGAAATGGGTATCTGAGATGAATACACACTTCGCAGAGGCCGAAATTAAAGAAGTGAATAAATATATGAAAAAATGCTCCACATCACTAGTCATTTGTGAAATGCAAATAAAAACAACACTGAGATACCATCTCACTCCAAAAACAATGTATATCATAAGGAAATCAACCAACAACAAATGTTGGAGAGGTTGTGGGGAAAAGAGAACACTTCTCCACTGTTGGTGGGAATTTGGACTGGTACAACTATTGTGGAGGTCAGGGTGGAGACTCCTCAAAAGAGTAGAACTAGAAATCCCATTCAAGCAGGCTATCCCCCTACTGGGAATCTTCCCTGAGCAACTGAAAGCATTGTATCATAGTGATATATGTGTACCTATATTTATAGCAGCACAATTTGTGACAGCTAAATCTTGGAAACAACCAAAATGTCCATAATAGGAGGAATGGTTGAAAAAGATGTGGTATTTCTATATAATGGAGTATTACTCAGCTACAAAGAATGATAAACTTGAAGCATTTATATTGAAGTGGATGCCACTTGAACATATACTCATAAGTGAGATAAACCAGACACACCTGTGCAAATATTGCACACTCTCCCTAGTATAAGAAAACAAAAGAAGAAATACACCTAGAAATGTACAACAACTAAAAACAATTGAGTCACATAGTTAGGGCAAAGTGAATCGCATATGCTACAGGATACTAATAAGCTTTTCTTCTGGATGGTTAACAACCTAAGTTCAATCAAAACTGCAGAAATAGAAGAGCCACAAGCCCAGCCAACATTTTGGCCCTAGCCTTTCAAGCTCAGCAAAGACTCGGGGCATAGGAGAACCTGTGCTGCAACATCATGAAACTCAGTTGAGCTACAAATTCTCTGATCAAGGAGATTATAGAACCACAGAGGAAAGAGACTGAAGTTCTATAGTGTGCCTGGGGAGAGTCACATGGAGAGAAAACTTTCTTTCAGGCTCTCACAGAGAGCAAACTGGTCAAGTATTGGCCATGACTCATCCACATGAATGACACAGACAAAGGACCTACGGAAAAGGTACAGGACTACAAGGTGAACCCTGAGGGGACTTCACTGACTTCATAAGAAACAAAAAGTACATGTGTTGGTATATAGGTCTTGCTCTGTCTATGTCTTAACCATCCAGCAGAAAAGTATAAAAATGAGATATACACCACGGGGTCATAATAATAAGTTGAGGTATAAATGGCTATGGTCGACAACTTCTTCAGATAACTCACTATTGTGGTGGAATGCTGGACTGTGTTGGATTGTGTTGTCGAGTTCAAGCACCTAAGTTAGATAAATGACAATGGAGTGCCCATCTTTGACAGGTGTAGACAAAGGAAGGGGTATAGAAAGGAAGAATCATGATGTGTGTGCATGGACAGTACAGTTGGGATAGATAGTGCCGTGGTTCTACATAATTCTATGAGAGGCAAGATTTTCACTAATAGTGGTTGGACAAGATATTATGTCGGCTTCTAGTACTATGGACAACCACTAGGAAAATAACAAGGTAGAAAGTATTAATTATTGAATCTTTGATGTAATTCAAGTATAAAAAATAAGATTCATAAACAACTACACTCTCTTAATTTACCAGTAAGAAACATCTGCTATAATAATGTGTGTAAGTATAATATCATGTATGGTCCTTGTACGAAACCAAAACATTATGAAAACAGTTTTCAGTGTATTAATTTATCTAATCTGTCCTGTTAATTTGTCTCAGTGGTATTTGTACTTCAATAAAATAAAAATAAACAAAAAAAATAATCACACAATTGCTCTAGTTGACCCAGACACTAAATGAACATCTGTTGTATTGGATGCCCTTTAAAATATTGTGAAAGGTAAAACAATTTTAATTAGAGCAGCAGCTCTTGTTAATTGCCCATATCAAAATAAAGCACATACTGTACTATAAAATCTGGTTTAATTTCTTCAAAAACAAATAGGACGTACCCACTAAAAACATTAGTGTATAACATGTGATTCAAATATGTGGTCCATATTTAAATGTTGTGAAATTACAGTGAAACTTACATTGGCAGGAATCCTCCTCAAAATCTTCCCCCACTGCATGAGCACACTCATCCTGATCTTTTGCCAGATGCTGAAGCAGGTCTGAAGTCTGCATTCATGAAGGTCTTTAGTTGTGCTGGTCAGCCACCTCAGTGTCTTCCAGTGATTTGGATTATTTCCATGTCATGATCCTTTTGACTTTACGGGGAGAACCAGAAGTCACAGGGTGCCTGATCTGGTGAGCAGGGTGTGTGAGGACACAGTAATGCTCGTGGGAGGCTGCCTTTCACTCAGCAGCAGCCTTACCATGTTTTTGATCAAAGGGAGTTTCCACAACTGCTTCATGAGATGTCAAGAATGATGGGCTTGCTGGGGATATACCCCAATGGCTAAGAGTCTTCCTGGCAAGTGCAACATCATGAGTTCAAGTCCCAGTACGAGAAAAATAAAAGAATGATGGTATTATTATGCTTAAAGGGAGTATGTGGGTGGGGATTAATGGCAAAGTATCTTTTAGTGAATGGAACTTTATATTTTTATTAAAGCACATGTGTCAGCATATAACACTCTACTGGGATTACATTATACAGAACAATCCTTGATTCCTTTTTTTATTAGCTTTCGTCCCCTCCCCCATGTCTTGATCCCTTTCTTATTTACAAAAGATTTATCTTCTTACTTTCTGTTTTCCTTTTCTATTGAGACAGGGTCTCACTGTGTAGTCCAGGCTGGCCTCGAATTTATAGTAATTCTCCTGCCTCAGTCTCCTAAAGGTTGGGATTACCAGCGTGTGCCTCTGCCTGGCTTCCTATTATTTTTTATTTCTATTTCGGGTTTCTCACATAAGAGAAATGACGTGACATTTAAGGTTGTGTGTCTGATATGTTTCACTTAATATTATCGTCTCCATGTCTATCTATTTCCCTACAAATGACATGGGTTGTATTCTTCACGGCAGGGTGGTGCTTTATGATTTATAAGTATCACATTTTATTTATCCATTCATCTGTTGATAGACATAGAGGTCACTTCCAAGATTTAGCTATTATGAAATGAGCTGCTACAAACATGAATATGCATGCATCTCACTATATCCTAAGCTAAAATCAAAACAGATCAAACATCTCATGTTAAAATAGAAACAATCTGCTGAGAGACAACATAAGTAAAACCCTGAAGATATAAGCACAGGCAAGAGCTTCCTGAACAGGACCCCAGTAGCATAGGAAACAATGCAGACCTCAACAGATTGGAGAATATCAAAGTAAAAAGCTTCTGAAGAGACTACTTCTGGAAGGGGAAAATAGCTTTAGCCAACTATTCCTCAGATAGAAGCCTAATATCTAAAATATATCAAGAACTCAAAAACATTAGATGCTTTACAGAATCAAAGATCAAATTTTTTTAAAAAATGGACAAGCCAAATGAACAGATACTTCTCAGAAGAAGTACCAACAGATATGATGAAGTGTTTCACATCACTGGCCATCTGAGAAATGCAGCACTGAAATCCCATCTAGTCTGCAAAGAACAGCCATCATCAAGCAGTGAAATAATAACTGATGCCGGGGAGGTTGCAGGAGAAAGGACACTTTCACATTGTTGGTGGCGACGTGAACTAGTTCAAACGCTATGAAAATCAGCCTAGTGATTCCCCAGAATACTACTATTAGAAATTTTATTTGATCCCAGCTATTTCCCTTCCAGCTATCTCCCCCGAGTTGTTAAACACAGCACAAGAACAAACTTGTGGATCACTGGGACAGAAAGCAGGATTCAGAAGCAACTAAGCACATTCAGGACCCAAAGGATACACTGGAGGAAAGACACCCTCTTCAATGAACTGTGCTGGGAAAACTGGTTATCTACATGCAGAGGATTGAATCTAGACCCATGTAGCTGACTACATACTAAACAACACAAAATACTTTAAAAAATATTCACCATAGATTTTGTTCACACTGGCACAATGCTTTTTAAAAATATATACATATATACAGCGCCATCTGCTGGCACGAGGTATTATAGCATTTGCCCTGAATTACCTGCGAAGCGGTGAGGGTTTGCTTAAGTTTTAATGGAAAATGTAAAAAACAAAACAAACATCAAGATACCTCAAGGACACGTCACATTTGGTTGATTTATTATTTCAGTTGTGCTGGCCTCAGTGGCCAGTGCTATCCCTGGCTCCCTTCCTTCTTAATTACCACCTCTCATCTCTCCATAGACCTCCCTCCTCCAGGGCTCTGGGTCCTGCCTCCTCCTCCGTATCTTGCTGCTCTCCTCTACAATAGCCAATGGATCCCTCTCTCCCCACGCCCCGTGGAGGTTGTAGCTGTTCCTCTCACGCCACACCCTCCTCTCCATCCTACCTTACCCCACCCCGACTGTTGCCCCTTCCAGCAAGCTGGCCCTGACCACGCCCTTGCCACCCACGACCTCCAATGTGCTACCACAGCCTGATCATTACCACATTACCTCTTTACCTGCAGAACCTCTTATTGGGCTGTGAGCTTCTTGAATGCAGGACATGTATCTCACTCATTCCTCCTTCCCACCCAGCATGGTATGTAGCATATAACAGCTGCTCAGCAAATGTCTCATGAAAGAACAAAATGCAAAATATTTCAATGAAAAGCAGAAAAAAAATCAGGCTAGGGTGCGTGGTGATCCTTTGGAGCACTGTTACTATTTGCTGTCTCCATTGCACAACTGAATCCATCCCTAAGTGAATCAACACTTTTTAATTCTTCCATAATATCCAGCTCTGTATTGGGTCCCCGTGGGACAAAGTTCAAATCTTAGTATGTGGAGTAAACTGGGCTTGAATCGCTGAGCAAGTTGTGTGACATTAAAAAAATCCTCATCATGTTGAAGGCATCTTCCTCAAAGTAGTGTTTTGAAGGACAAAATGACAGTGAGTGTAAGTCAAAGAAAACAGGGTGCTCATTGCTCTCGTTGTGATCCCAGAAGCCTGGTATCTGATGTTCAGAGATCCACACTGAATGGGGACAGCTGCACATTACAGCGTGTCTCTAACCTCCACTCCACAGCTCACTTAGTCTTTGGAGACTGTCTGACCACTCTGGAGTCTGATTTTAATATTTTGTAATGCCAACATGGGAACTTTCCTCTCATGATATTTCTCCAGTAAGGGCTAGTTAATATCCTTAATTTTAAAATGCCACCGTTCTGAATTCAGAACATGCACACATACTGATTTGCCAGTCTGTTCTGTGTTTTTCTTAGTAGGATCTACTGATGACTTCGAAGATGCTTATACATGGAATCTTCACTGAGGCTCTAGGTTGCTATTTTAGGAGAATAAAAGATAGCAAAACCCCCAATAAAAACATTATAAATGATACAGAATTTTACTAAACAAAATAATTGGGATAAACAATTATTATATTGCATATAGTTGTCTTCAAATTAGTTGTTTAGATGATCAGATATAAGCATGCAAACTGGTTTTAAAGTCATAAAACTCAAGAAAGAGAGAAAACATTAAGTATTAACTGCTTCTGTCCATAGACCAGCAGAATTTAGCAGTAAAATTATCCCAGCTATCCTGGATTATATACGTATGTATTTATTTTTCCCTTGCTTCTCTCCTTTCCCTCATCCCAGTTGTTCTTTGCCTTTGAACAGTTTCTTTCCTTTTACATCTCAGACTTTATTTACTTGTACAAGTTCTTACACTAAGGAGACAGTATGATGTTTTCACATGTGGGTCTGATTCATTTCACTTATGAGTATGGTCTCTAGTTGCATCCATTTTCCTATAAAAACCTCAAGGTTATTGTTTCTATAGCTGAGTAATATTCAATTGTGCAAAACTACAACAACATTTTTATCCATGCCTCGGTTGATGGGCATCTGAGTTGTTTCCAAGATTTAGCTATGCGAAGTTGCACTGCTATGAACATGGGTGCACATATAACACTGTGGTATGATGTTTTCAGTGCTTCTGGAAAAGCATCCAAAAGGTCAATAAGTGGGTTGAATATAACCTTTAATTGCAGCTTTTTGAGGAATGTCCACACTGATTTCCCCAGGGGTTGCACCAGTCTACACTCCCACCAGTAATACAGAGGGGCTCCTTTTCCCCCACAGCTCCTCCAGTTTTTGTTATTGGCTGACTTAGCGATATCCATTCTTTTTTTTTCAAGCATACTTAAAAAGTTTTTAATAACTGAATGAAGTATGAAAAATCATCTTTCCTTAATATTTGTATCCACATTGACAAAATGGGCTTATTGTTTTTAGAAGAATTGATTTGACTTTGAATAAAAAGCACATCAGCTTCAAAACTGCATCTAAGTTACGTAAATTTACTAAACCTGGTGTGAACTCAATGTGATTACTCAGTTCAAAGACTATTGCAAATCAAAAAACAACACAAAAGAGAATTCACATTTTCCAGTAGTTTTTTTAAATTTTCACCTTACATAATGATGCCAAATAAAATTTAAGTCCTTTGCATATTGTTTCTTGTTAGAAAAATGAGAAAAATCACTATTAATCATTTATTTTTTTATTTTATTTATTATTTTTTATTTTATTGAAGTACAAATATCAATCAGACAGTTTCAAAACACCATAACCATACAGAGTCGATGAAATAATACATTGCAAACTGTTTTCATAACGTTTTGGTATTGTACAAGGTGCATACATGATATTATATTTACAGGTTTTTATATAGCTGAATTATATCAAAGATTCAATAACTATTTACCTAGTGGATGACCATAGCACTAAAAGCCGACATAATATCCTGTCCCACCACCAATAGTGCAGATCTTGCATCTCATAGAATTATGTAGAAGCACAGCGTTATCTATCCCAACTGTACTGTCTATACGCACACAGGATGATTTTTTCTTTCTACAACCCTTCCTTTGTATACACCTGTCAAAAGTGGGCACTCCGTTGACATTCAACTACCTTAGTTACTTGAACTCGACACCACAATGCAACACAGTCCAGCATTCTGCAACCATAGGGAGTTATTCAAAGAAATTGTCGACCATATCCATTTACAGCTCAGCTTAATATTATGGCTCACGATGTATACTTCATTTTTATACTTTTATACTTTTCTGCTGGATGGTTAAGACCTAGGTAGATCAAAACTTATACATCAACACATGAACTTTATATTTCCTATGTGATCATTGAAGTCTTCTCAGGGTTTATCTTGTAGTCCTGTACATCATTCTGTAGTTCCTTTGTCTGTGTCATCCATGTGGATGAGTCACGGCCAATGCT
>PVKA01023771.1:0-35150 GCA_004027165.1 Ctenomys sociabilis | reverse complement strand
TAACAAGTAAAATCAATTGAGTCAGATAAGGCAAAGTGAATGGCATATGCTGCAGGATACTAATCAGCTTTTCTTCTGGATGGTTAACAACCTAAGATCCCAAGTCAGAGTTGAAGAAATAGAAGAGCCACAAGGCCAGCCAACATTTTGGACCTAGCCTTTCAAGGTCAGCGAAGACTCAGGACATAGGAGAACCTGTCCCAGGCATTTAAACTGGATAGTGCTTCAGGTTTCATTTTCCCAATGAAGGAGGAGCTGTTGTGTGACTAGAAGGAGCCATTACTGTGATTGGTGTAGCAGGAGGCAGTCTGTGAGGACAGGGTTCCAGTCACAGAAGGTGACCATTGGTCAATGAAATGGCTTCTGTCATCCATTATAAAATTTGAAGCCCTTTGGGAGGAGGGGTTGTGTGTCAACTGCTGGGTGACCCATAATAGTACATGATGTCAATGTTATCATGCACCTTTTACTTAAACACCAGCCCCTCAGAGTCACCTCTGGAAGGCCTATGATAAACAGTAGTCACCATTACAAGGACAGAGAGGTACCAAGGGTAACAGTGTGCTGCAATCAGTCTCTTATAGAGGGGGAAGATCCTTGTGTGTACAGCATCCTCAGGCTTTTGCTGTGCATAGACCAGTCAGCCTCCAGTGTGATTAGAGCATGGCTGTTGTCTCTTGGCGGTGGCTTTGAGGCCATTCTGTGCCAGATGGTTCCCATTACAGTCAAATCTCTAAGTGGGGAGGTGTCTTTGGGTCAGTATGAGCAGTCCATATGGCAGAAGACCCTTCAGGTTAAGACTTCAGCCTCAAATGGTGTAGCCATGGGGTGACACCTACAACTTCAACAGTGGTTGAGGTGACAAGTACAACAGGATGAGGCACTGTCCACATAGGAGGGAGATGTTCTTTCTTCCAATCTTTGACCCAGACTTAATCTCCCAGCAAGAATAGGTGTGCCAGGCTACTTCAGGGATTGGAATGCTCTCTAGAATAGTCTTACAAGTGTGAGAGAATACCTGTCCTAGTGCCTACAGCTCAGCAGCCAGGGTAGTGTCCCCTAGCTGTCTCATCTCTCCTCTAAAGGCTCTGGTTGTGGGAGGGACCTTCTTGAATAATATCTCATAAGAAGAGTATCCTGATGGTTCTGGAACAGTAGACACCCGAGAGGTAGGCACAGCATTCCAATCTAGGACACGTGAATCTCCTGACAAAGCTTACAGTGGTCTTTAAAGTGAGATTCGCACACTCCAATTTCCCTGACCTCTGTAGTCTATAAGCCGTATGAAGATTTCAGTTGATCTTGAGAAAAATCTGTGAGAGTTTGTGTAAGCTCTGCCACAAAGGTCAGACCATTGTTAATGCTGAGGGGCAGTCTCTACTGAGAGATGACCTCCTGAAGCAGAACCTTAGCCACTTCTCAAGCTTTATTCATTCTCATAGGTATGGCTTCTACCCAGCCCAAGGAGGTGAAGACAAGGACTAGCAGGTTCTTATATCTGTGGCATGGTCTTATTTCTGTGAAAGCTACCTCTGATTCCTCAAAGGGCAAGGATCCAGTGTGTTGTATTCCTGGAGCAGGCTGAAGGCACTGGACAGGGTTGTTTTGGGCTCAGTTTCCTCAATTAGCCACTAATCTGCATAGATGAGCACCAATCTGTATGGGTGCAGAGAGATGACAGCTAGGAGACACAGCAGTATCAACATAGAAGCATTTAATGGAGTTTTTCCCAAGTGGGTGAAGCCATGGTGGTTTTGAATGAAAGGCCATTCCTCAAGGAATGAAAGTCCTCAGGTCCACTGGGCACCATCACATCCTGACCCTTGTGGGCCCCTTCATTTGGAACCCACTGATCTTTCTTCAAGGTTGTATTGTGGTGGCTCCTTAGGCTGGTTATATGTCAGCAGCAATTCGGGTCCTCCTAAAGGTTGAGGTGACCTATGCTGGATGTAACCTGTGTAGCCACCAATTCTTCCAGTTGACTTTCCCTCATTATGTCATCCTGTCCTTTTTGGTGTTCCTGACAGTGTGCAATGGCCACTCTCTTTGGTTCCCAGATGGCCTCCAGAAGTCAGAGTATTTCTTTTCTTTTTTTATTTATCTCTCCACATCCTCTTCAGTGATCCTCTCTCTTTATATAACCTCATGTACCTGGATGGTTACAGAGGCATACCTGGAGTCAATATAGATGTCTATAGTTCTTCCTTGGACCCATGAGAGAACTCAAATGAGGGCCCATAATTCAACCCTCTGTACCTATCATCCCTTTGGGAGTGCATCAACCTCTATGACTTGGTCCACTGTGGTGATGGCATAGACAGCCAGGAAATTCCCATTCTCAACAGAGTTACTTCCATCTGTGAATAAAGTAATATCTGGACTAGGTTCTGGAGTATCTCTATGATCTAGTCAGCTTGAGAGCAGCTCATCTATAACTTCTTTGAGGTCATGATCTAGAGATCCCTCTTTGGTCAGCAAAAAGTCTGAACAGTCTCCAAGAAGATTCAAGGATTTTCCCAGAGGAGGCCCTGGTACTGGGTCATCCTGGCATTTGAGCACCATCTGTGTCACTGATTGCTCATAAGGTCATGCCAAGTGTGGGACCTTTGTTTGCATAGGTTTGTATAGTGTCAGTTGTAAGCCTCTTCAACGAAGGCAACTTTGGCCACCAAAACATGAAGACATGGAGCCATCCTGCTGCCACAGTGTCTAATTGTTTGGATGCCACCAGCCTCTGACAGGGGCCAACCATTTGGGTTAGGACTCTGAGTGTCACATGGTCCTTCTCACAAATGAAGAGATTGAACCCTTGGCTCATGTCTGGCAGTCCTAATGCACAAGCACAAGCAAATAGCTATTTGATCTCTTTGAAGACCTCTTCCTGTTGCCCCATACACCCACTTGAGGGGCTTTCCTTTGGGTCCTCCTGTCAAAGCCACAGACAGCTGCTTGACCTTTTCAAAGAATCCTGGTATCCAAATGCAACAAATTCCAGCTGTTCCCAAGAACCCTCAGAGCTTTTCCTTGTTGGTTTGTCTTGAGATGGAGCAAATAATCCATTTCCTTTCTAACTCTAGGGATCAGTGGCCTTTCATTATGATGAACCCCAGATAATGAACTTAGGGGAGGTGTATTTGTGTCTGTTTCCAGGACATTTTGCATCCTGTGTCACAGAGTAGTTGAAGAAGGGCCCATATCCCTTCCCAACAATCTCATTCTCTCACTTGCCAACCAAAGGTCATAAACATGTGGAACAAAATACAGTTCATCTGGTCTCCCAGAAAGGTGGCCAGAGCCGGGCATGGTGGCGCATGCCTGTAATCCCAGCACTCGGGAGGCTGAGGCAGGAGGATTGTTGTGAGTTCGAGACCAGCCTGAGCTACAAAGTGGGCTTAAGGCCAGCCTGAACTGCATAGTGAGACCCTGTCTCAAAAAGACAAAAAAAAAAAAAAAAAAGAAAGGTGGCCAGGTTCTCAGATAAAGCTTTCCTGATCAGGGTGGGGGAGTTATGAAGCCTCAAGGGAACCTGCTCCAAGTCAATTGAATTTTTCATCCCATGTTGGGGTCTTATAGTTCAAAAGTAAATAGTGGTTGACTTTGAAGGGTCAGGTACAAGCAGAGGACATCTTTGAGATCCAAGCAGATGAACCAGATTGTCTGAGGCAGAAGTAGGCTCAGAAATACGTAGAGGTTTGGGACAGCAGAGTGTAGTGTGACAGTGGCATTGACTGCTCCCCAGAGGTCCTGTTCCATGCAGGAACCATTTCCTTGGGCTTCTTGACTGGTAGCAGAGGAGTATTCCAAGAGCATCAGGATCTCTGCCTCTTTTGGTCAGTTGATGTGTTCCAGGATTCTGACCTGTGCTTCTCCAAGTATGGCATATATTTGTTATGATGAACCCCAGATACTGGATGTCTCAGCCTGGTAGAAGTTGTTCCTAATGTGAGCTCCACTAGTATTGGGGCCTGAATTTTAGTCAGTCTAAGCAGGGACCTTTCAGTCCTTACCTCTAGGTATACCTCCAACAGCAAGTGGAGGGTTAAGTTCTTTTTTAATCCACCATATGAAATTTCTATTCCTCTTCTCTGGGGACTATGACCAATAGGATTAGGTTTTCCTGGGTATTGAGGGTCAAGTGAGTAGGTCCCTCAGGTGTGAAAATTATTTGGGATCCGGGTTTGGTGAGCCAGTCTCTTCCCAAGAAGGAATGGGGCAACTGGAGAGTTGGCAGTTGTGCAGAGGGAAGCTGGCAGGTGAGGGGCTCATCTGAAGGATCACGAGGTTTGGTTTCATTCACTTCTGAATCCAGGAAGGTCACTTGAGGCCAGGAGTTCAAAGGGGGTGGGCTATCTATGAGGGCTAGTGGCAATGGTGCAAATGGTGGTAAGAAGGAGGGAGAAGGGAGCACCTTTTTATCAGGGGTGCTGTGATATACTGATCTTCTTTGCCTCTTTGTTGGACTTCCAGAACCTCAGATAACAAAGACCCAACTCCATCCCTTCCTTCCTTCTTTGTAGAATCACACACATGGTAGGAAAATATAGGCAATATCCAGCAGAGTCCACACGCAGGAATTGGTCAGGGTGGCCAGGTACAATGGCCACCACTCACCAAACCGCTCAGATCAGGGAAGGGTTTAGACTTCCTTCCAGTGGCCATGGTAAGACCAGTCTACATCACAGAGGGCCTGGAGTTTTGACAGTTTCATTTTTATGCCATAATCACCTTTAAAATTCTTGATCATAGACTCTAAGACAGTTGATTTGCTCTTTGTATCTTCTATATTCTAAACTTCCCTCCTTGTGTATAGTGTTGCCACAGACAAGGGTAGGAGTCCCCTACAGGAGAACATTCAGATTCCCACCTGGCTATGTCCCTTGAAGGAACTTGGACACTTCTTAGCTAAGATATATCCATATAAACCTGGGCCTGGTCAGTCCCCTATTATGGGGGATGAGTCACCATTTTGCCATAGGACATTGCCATGGAAATGCAGGTTAGGGCCCACTCAGATACTGTGTGGAGCCACACATATGTACATTCACTCACACAATCACTCAGAAGTCATAGCATGCTCTCTCCTTATGGAAATCCCTGACTGGGGTCTCTAGTATGAGACCTTGGGAGTTGGTCAGTCTCCTCTTCTTTCTGTAGAGATGAGTCTAACTTGAGATGGGGCCCTGGGGCCTTACCTTCTCTAGAAGTCCCAACAGGGAACATATCCACTTTTCTGCAGAGTCCAGTCAGGAGGACCCTGTAGTACCCAGTAATTCTGTACTCCAGGGAAAAGATCTTATCAATTTCCCAAGAGGTAGCCAACCCATTCTCCAAGAAGGTGCCTAGCGGGTGCTTCCCCAACTCCCAGCCAGTGGCACAAGGGACCAGGAGGTCATTATCCTGATCAGGGAACCTTTAGGTTTCCCAAAGGTGAAGAGAGCAAGTGACACTCAAAGAAGTGGAAGGTATGAAGTTTTATTACCTTGATGGGCTCAGAGGAGCTTCATACTCCAAAGTCTGAGGCCTGAACTAGTATAGGAAGTTACCTTTATACTTTTTATCAGGTAAGGCAGGGGTCTTTTGTGAGTATCTCAGTTACTCTTCTCTCATTGCTGGGACAAATACTGGACACTCAAAATAAAGGAAGGAAAGGTTTACTTAGCTCACAGTTATTGGAGGTTTCAGTACATACTTAGCTGGTTCCAAAGCAGACTGGCACACAGCAGAGGGGAATCTAGGAGGCGGCGGCAAAGAGCAAGAGATTGAAAAGGGAGTAGCAGCAGCTCAAGCAGCTAGCTTTTCTTCCCTCCTTACATTGTAATGCAGGTTACCTGCCCCAGGGCAGGTATCACACTCACACCCATAATCCCAGTGGATCCTGACTTGATCTCAAACTCTAGACCTCTGCCCTATGACTGTATGAGGCTTTAGGGGGACAACTAGACACAAACTATGACAGTGAGGGAGTGCAGCTTTACAAATACGGAAACCAATCCACCCACATTATAAATAAAGAACAAATTGAAAAATAGATAATAAGAAGTAGGGAGACAAATCTTTCTCAGACGGACAGTGGATCAAGAGATGGAGGAAAAAATATGATAAGGAGGATAATAAAAGAAACAAGATTATAGATGAATAGATAGGATATATATATATATATATATATATATATATATATATATATATATATATATACAAACTGTGCAATAAATGTAAACATATGCTACATGTACTAATAAAATTTAAATGTCTTTCCTTATAAACCATTGGTACAGGTGCAATTTTATTTGTTAGGGCTGTTATGCATAGCAGACAAGTTCTAGATATTTAAAAGTACTTGATATATTTAAAAGTAGGGAGAAAAAAGTAGGCCTAGTAGAAAAACACTGCTAATAGCATTTTAAAACTGATAGGAAAGACCATGTTCAGAAATATCATTGCTAAACCACCCCGGGGAAAAGGTCTCTTTCAGGACACCTGATAATTTCCAGCCTGCACTCTGGGAGAGACAACACATGTTCCTTCGTTTTGTACAGAGATGGCGTGCAGGCAATATGCAGGTGCTCCCCCTTAGGGCTGCAAATATAATGAATCTCCTCACTGCCAGGCCAGTCTCGGCTGCAAGCTGCTTCCCCCAGCACTGTGCCACACCCAAGGCACCTAGGTAGCCTCATGCCTATGCCTGTGTTGGGTGCTCCAGAGCTCTCAGGCTCACCCCACCTTTGCCCTTGACCCACACCCCACACAGACAAGGAGGAACATAGCTTAGTCTCAGTGCAAGATTGGACCAAGAAGGAGAGAGGGGTGGAAGAAGCAGAGCTGAGCCTGTCCCTGGGCTTTCTTCCACGAGCTTTCTCCAAGCTGCCCTGGTACAGGTACTCCAGTAAGGGGGACACGACCTGACCCAGCTTGCATCAGGTCTGCTTATGTAGCTGCTTTCCAATCAGTTTCAGTGCTTGAGAAGCATTGCTAGGTGAAGGTTATAGCTATGCCTGAATGAAGGGTTTGGGATGATAAATTTGCCTCCAAACAAAACAGAGACTAACAAAACAGCAGGGGATCAGCGTTGCTCTGAAGCAACAGAGGCCCCAACCTCGTGGATCTCTAGTCTCCCAGGCAAACAGGCATGGCAGCCACAGACCCTCTTCTCACTCAGTGGATGAAAAACAACCACATAGATTGCATTCCAGGTATGTTTAATACCTTCCTTCTGTTTTAATTTTTATTATTGAATAAAGGGTCTCACTGCACAATTTGGACTTACACTGATCCTCCTGTCTCAGACTCCCCAGCACTGGGATTACAGGCATGTGCCACCATGCCCAGTTTCAGTGGCCAGCATGGTGCATCCAGAATTCTGATTCCATGGCCAGCACAGCATGCCATACTGGGGATCAAACTCAGGTCATTGAGCTTGTCAAGTGGGTGTTTAGACCACTGAGCTATCTCCCAGTCAAATACTTTCCTTCTTAAAAGGATTACCTCTTTGAAATCTCCACCCAAGGACAAGTGGAAAAGCACCAACAAATTAACACTTTTGTCCTTTCAAAAAGAACTTTCCAGAGTCTTTATGTCTGTTATAGAGGAATGCCTCTTCTTCAGGAGAAAAAGCCCAGGATTGCTCCTTCATATTCAGTGTGGACAGGGGAAGCTGAAGGAATGATCTGAGGGGAACAATCATGTGCACTAATAGCCTCAGTGCAGCTCAGAGACCAGCTGGGGGTCCTGCACTAAGCCAAGTAGGACAGGGAGCCACAGGCCAGGCACGACCTTCCCTCAAGGCATAATTGGCTGTGTGGCTGTTTGAAGGGCAGCTCGTATCTGGAGAAAACTATACAATTTACCATCTTACACCTGGTTGGCATCAGCCCCTTTCTCAGATTTACTCTTGGAAATCAGGGCCTTCTTCTCTCCTGACTCTGCCTGTACCTTCTCAGTTCCTATCAGTCTCTTGACAGGGTGGGGTGGGGGCAGGATGGGGCTGAGAAGTAGGTGCTAGATGGAGACCTGCTGGCAAACAGCTGCTTCACCTGACATCCCAGGCCATGAAGAAGGGACAGGGAGCCAAGGCCCAGCACACAATTGAGGGGCAGGGCCACCACTGGACTTTGTGTTCTATGTCATGTAATTGTCCATAAAGGTGGGTCTTAATCAGCCTATTTTAGAGATTAGGAGACTGAGGCCCACAGAGATGAAACAATAGCATAATTCAGAGGGAAAGGTCTGAGCCAGGATTCAACTCAAGTTGCTTTTCTCAGAGGTTTCTTCTCTGTTAGAAAACATCTTCTCGGACCTGATATTTAAAAGTATGTTGTGATGGCTTGTGTCTAGAAGTCACCCCAAATCCTCATGCCATCATAGCCCAGGTGATTTCGGTGGTGGCTGGATCTAGGATACGTGATGCTGGGATCAAGAGTGTGATGCTGGGATTGACTGGAAGTACCATGCTAGGATTAAGGGTGTGAGCGCTAGCCTGAGGGCAGGGAGCCTGGATAAAATACAAGACAGAAAGAGGGCTGTCAGGGTCACTTGCTGCTTGCCCCCTTCTGCCTGCCTGCTCCACAGTACCCCTCCATAGTGCCCCCTTCCTTGGAACCAGCCAACTATGAAACCTCTGCAGACAACAAACCACAATAAACTTTCCCTCCTTTAACTCTGATTGTCAGGCACTTTGTCTGAGCAATGAGAAAAGTAACTAAGACACACGCACAGGAGCATGAGCCATGGCTCAGGTGGAATGGATACCAGCACCCTAAGACAGTGGACCTCAGCCTGTTTGGCACCAGGGACCAATTTCATGGAAGACAGTTTTTCTGTGAACCAGGTTGGGAAGGTGGGAAATGATTTCAGAATGACTCAAGTACATCACATATATTGTGGATATTATTGTTATTACATTGTAATATATTCTATAACTCACAATAATACAGAATCGGAGGAGCCCTGAACTCATCTTCTTGCAACAAAAATAGTCCCACCTGGGACAGTGGATGACAGTGGCAGCCCAAGTGTGTTGCTTACATCAGTCTATTACTAATCTCATTTTTGTTGCTGTCATTGCAGAAAACCCTTGACAGACTGTAGAAAATACAGGCACACTTTTCAATGACTTTGTGACCATCTTAGGATATTACACCTTGACTTTATCCAGAACATACAGAGATTTAAAATTGTCTCAAACATACTTTAAAGGTCACCATCATTTGAGATCTCAGGCAACTGATCCTCTTCTAGTATGAACAACGTGGCTTATTTGCAAATGGATCTCAGAACCCTTCCTTTCTGGTTCAGCGGCCTTTTGTGATTGGAAGGTAGCTGGGTTAGTTATCATGAACTAGCTGAGAGAAAGAAGACCCTGGCTCAGTTGCTTTCAAAGTCCCTACTAATGGGCTGGCCAGATAGCTCAGTGGACTAAAGCAACTGCTTAAGCAGGCACAGGGACTGGGTTCGATCCCAGGCATGCCATGCCAGCCTCACCCACAGGGTGCACTGAGACAATGAATGACACTCGTTGTGGTGGTGTGCAACTGTAAGCCCAGCATTTGGAAGGCTGCAAAAAAAAAAAAAAAAAAAAAAAAAAAAAAGGAGAATCACTCATGTCTGGCCAGTGTAGTGAGACCCTGTACTAAATATATTTTTTTAAAAATTGCTACTAATGTTTGAAACATGTCAAAGTTCCTAAAGCTCACTCATCACCCCAGAAACACAGTCTGGCTCTGAATGAAGCTCCTTCACCTCTTAGCTTGAACACAGTTCTCATTTTCCCCTGAAAAAATTGAGTTCTTTGAGCAGGTTCAAAGTGTCATGTGAGTTAGCAAGTCTTGTGGCCCATTTTCTGTCACTGAAATATGCTCTGAGTGCTGACTGCTTTTCTAAAAGAAATCTCTTGAGCTCCTCTTGTGACCCAAGAACTCTGGCCAGTGGCCGACCTTTACAAAGTCATCCCAATCCTGTGTGTAAGAGGAGATGTGCATGTCTTGCAGCCTCTCCCTCACAGAGCTGTGCAAATAGATGGGAGTAAAGGGCATGGACTGAACAATGCTGATAAGCTGAATCACACCTCGCCCAATACTGTCATATTCAGGTGACATTTGCTGGCTGTCCAATATTTCTTTGCAGTTGGCATAGTACATAGACTCACAATCAGGCACAAGCTCTTTGATTTAAGTAGGAAAATCAGAGATGTCCAGTCACGGCAGCTGCTCCATGTGTGCATACATCAACACAAAATGACTAATTCGGTTATCCCAGTACAAGGTACCAAGGCATTAACTGTCTCTAAAAGCCAAACTCTTGGCCACTCTGCTGCCCCAGCATTAGTCTCCAATACAAATCATTCAAAGATCGGAATAGTCCTGCAGCTGTGGCAAGAAAAGTACACGTAATGCAGCCTCATGCATAGCACCTTGAAAAATAAGCATTTTTGCCTTGCTGTCACCACTGGTAGTCTTGTCAACTTAGACTTCATAGCACAATGATTTATTAATCCGAGCAATTATACTCCAACATCCTCAGCTACTTCATCAGTTTGTCTAGTGCTACCTGAAAGAGGTACATGTGTCACCTTTTGAACTACAGCCTCTCCTAAAAATTCACAACAAATATTCTCAGCAGCAGCTAGGACCAACCCTTCACCAATAGTAAAGGACATTTTAGCCTTAGCAATGCAGTTAGCCACTGAAAACGATGTTTGCAGTGTGGACACAACCAATGAAATGGTAATCTTCAACAAACTATTTCTGTTTCTTAATGTTTATCATTTTTTACTCTTGAAAAAAATCTTCAAAGCCTTGTATTTTAGTTCAGCGTGCTTTGTGTTCATGTGGCAGTGTAGTCTGAAGGTTTAATAGCTTCACTGGAAAGTCAGTTGGTACACACCCTATAAAGACTGCTTGGAGATTGCAAGTCATCTAGCTACTGCAGCGAACCTATAATCTAAGTGTGACTTTTGGTATTTTCTTTCAAATGAAGCTTTATTTTTGTTGCCAGAGTCTTAAAGTTTCCTGACTTCTCATCTTGAGGGTTCTCCCCTTTTCAAAGGAGAGCTCTGGTGATTTCTGGGTTTTATTCATCTTAGAGAGGGTAAGCTCATGGCCCTACCTAAACTGTGACTGGAAAAAGTGTGCAGTGTGGGACGGAGGTGTGGATGAAAATGGTAAATTAAATCATGGGCAAGCAATACATCATCTAAAATAAATGGCCAATTCTGATTTAAAGCCTGTCATTAGATACCGCTGTACTGCTGAAATGCATCAACCACTTGCCACTACAAGTCCTGCCATCAGATCCACCTTAATTGCCACATGCCACTTACTAATAGGGTTTTGATATGAGTCTGCAAGCAACTGATTTATTATGGTCTCAATGCAGCTGAACCTCTCTGCCAATGTTAATCTGTATTTGTAGCTGCTCTTCACAGTTAACAGCATGACCTCAGCTCCCTCCGAGATCACCAGGTGTGAGATTCTCAGGAGGAGTCAGAAACCTAGATCCCTCACATGTACAATTCACAGTGGGGTTCATGTTCCTATGAGAATCTAGGGCCACAGAGGATCCAACAGGAGGTAGAGCTCAGGCATCACAAAAGAGACAGGAACAGTTGTAGGTACAGATTAAGCTTCATTCACCCATCACTCAGTTCTTTCAGTTCAACTTGGCTCCTAGCAGGCCAGGAACCATTC
The DNA here is from genome assembly GCA_004027165.1 of Ctenomys sociabilis. Lineage (NCBI taxonomy): Eukaryota > Metazoa > Chordata > Mammalia > Rodentia > Ctenomyidae > Ctenomys > Ctenomys sociabilis. The sequence continues at coordinate 23,469 of PVKA01023771.1, read as the reverse complement.
TGTGGCCCATGGGTTGAAGACTCCTGATCTAAGAAGCTTCCCTCTGAAGCCACAAGCAGAGCAACACTGCCCTGTATCTTCAGATTGACTTGAGGCTTATAGATAGTTCTTCTAGCTGACACCCACAGAGGGCTTGGGCATCCCCCCCAAAACCCACTCGTACTAGCTCTAAGCTTCCTTTCTCTAGCCTGTGTGTCTGTTAATGAACACAAGAAGGATCCACCCCTTCATCTGGGGACTGTGTTGAAAGATAGGAAGAAAGAAACAGATGGCGGGCAGGCTCTGGGAAAGGAGCTACCAGCTTCAGCACTGCAGATTCACAAATGGCCCATATCAGACCCAAAGAGGTAAGAACAGTGTCTGACACATTATAGACCAGTGATGGTAACCCTATGGCATGCACCCTAGCATCAGCCCAGCAGCTGAGCATTGGATATCATCATATACAGAGGTAATGCTGGCACTCTGCAATAAATGAGTTGTGGGTTGCAGTTTGGGCCCTGGGTTGCTAAAAGGTTTGCCATCATTGTTATAGACTGAAACAGCCTTATGGGTGAGAAAAATACCAGACAGTGAAAGAGAAAGCATTCTCATTTTTGACAAGAACAATGGGTGATGCCAAGAATTTTAAAGGAATAATTCCCAGCACAGCCAACAACTAAGACTAACTCATAAATTAGTTCCTAATATAGCATTTGGTGGACCCCGGGGCTCAAAAGGTCATCATAAATTCCAAGAATATTGAGACGGGGAGGGACTCTAAAAGTTATCTGCCCCAATCCCAAAATAGCCCTATGGAAAGATTTACATAGCAAGGAATGGAAGCCTCCTTCCAACTGCCAGCAGGAACCTGCCAGCCCACATAGAAGCAGACCTTTCAGCCCCAAGAAAACATCATAACGTCAGCAGCCACGGCTAAAGTCTGACTGCACCAGCATGAAACACACCACGCTCAAGCCACTCTCCCAAGTTTCTGACCCTTATCAAGTGTGAGGATTAGCAAAAGGGAGTACTTCTGCAAGCCATCCTATTTCAGGGTGACAGGAAATAGTGCATAGCAATCACTGTGTGAGGACCGGCAGGCAGGCAGGCAGAAGCTTCTAGTCACTCCAAAGTCAACTTCAGTGAGGTCCCAGATGAGCCTGTGAGAAGGCTGCTGCTAGGAAGCTACTGCTGAGTGGGAGGGAGCAGCTTGGAGACTTAGATCCTTGCACAGGAAGGGAAACAAAGGCAGCAAATAAAATTAGATTGTGCCAGAAGACAAGCAGAGAAGTGCTTCCAGCCATTCACAACCTCCTCTGGTAGGTGCGCAGCAGCTATTTTAAAATAATAACTGTCCAGACTTCTCACCATGACCACGACGCCCATCCAGCTGTCCAGGGCACTGTTCCAGCAGAGGAAGGAAAAGTCTCGCAGGATATTACAATCCTACCCCAAAGAACCACTCAGGAAATGAAGGAGTCTGAACACTGGCCCGAGGCTGGACTCCTGGCTCCCCCCAAGGAGCTTATGGCCTCAGGGTCAGAGGCCCCCATGCTGCCTTAAGCTTTTGGTCTCCCAGCCTTGGTTGCTTTACCCATGTGACTGTCATCAATATCACTTGACTAAAAGAGAGTACTCTGCAAATTGTAAAGTATAAAGGAATAAATGTAAAGGGGGACTTCTCCTTAAAAAAAAAAAAAAAAAAAAAAACTCTATCCATTCTGTAGGCACACACTGCCTCAGAGACAACACTGAAAGCTAAAACAAAATTCAACGTAGCACAAGGGCAAACACAAAAACTTCACATCCTTCCCTGGCTCCCAGACCTGAAGTCACATCCTGGACTCAGCTTACAGCCAGCTGTGTGACCTTCAGTGAGTCGTTTTTCTCTTTTAGTGAATGAAGAAGTGGGACTGGGAAACCTCTACAATGCTTTCTAGGCCAGAGTGTGTGCACCTGCATTTCATGCTCCCTGAACAAGCTTCCAGGGAATTGTGGGAAGCAGGGTTTCCGATAAAATCACCATGAGCTAGTGAATATTGCTCCACAAAACTGCCTTTTGAAGTGTCTTTGTTCCCACAACCTCATCCACCTGTTGGAGCTTGTCTGCCATAGACTCAGAGGAGTAAGCCAATAAAGTAAAGCTGAAGTCCCAGATACATACTGTATTTTGTGTCTCCACAAGCACACACTATGCCTTTTTCTTAAGTCATTTGAAAAAACTTACCGTATAACTTACTTGACCAAAAAGATAACTTCTTTAAATTATAAAGACCAGAAACTGTCTGAGGCACTTTCCAATCATAAAACACAACAAAACTTAGACCAGAATTCTGAAAGTCTGAACAAACAAAAATTGGAAAATAGATTCAAAGGCTAATTAAAATATATGATGAATGTCTGACTTTTTAAAAATTATTACACTCAAAGACACACTGCTATTGGTCTCCCTCAAAGCGCTCTTCCTGGCTTCACACATGTTTAACCCATTAGTCTCGCCACCTCTGGACATGCCCTTTCCTCAGTGTCTCTTACCAAGGGTGATCAAAAATGCAGTGAATGAGCCTGTTAAGTGCCATCCAATAGAAAGACAGGCTCACAAAAACTCACCAGATGTGTCACCCTCCACCTTCCTCACCAGACCTGGCACCATGCAACTCCGGCTCTTCCCCTCCTAGGTCAAACCACCATGATGAGTAAATGTTTTGCACCAATTTAGGACATGGAGGCAGCCATGGCAGCTCAAATAAACATGTTTATGAGAAATCCCTTCCAGAACTGCTTCCAAAAGTGTCAAAAATGATGGGACAAGTGTGTTTGAAGCAACGGGAGTGTTCTGGGGAATTAATGGCAATGCGTCAAAATACATTGTAACTCCTACCAAAGTTGTATTAGCAGGCAAAATCATTCTATAAAGCTGCTTTCATTACTGAAATGTAAAATACTAGAACAAAACTGAGACTGCAAGGGAAATAGTACAAATGAGACCTCACCTTCCTAAAAAGCTTTTGCACAACAAAAACAACAAAAATCAACAAAGTAGTAAAACAACACACAATGGGAAAACAGTATAGCCAGCTGTCCCACACACAAAGGACTTATATCCAGAACATACAAAGAACTGAAAAACATCTGACCCCCTAAATTCAAAGACCCAGCCCAGAGCGGGCATCAGAGATGAGTAGGTACTTCTTAGATGAAGAAATTCAAAAGACAAATAAATACATAAAAAATGTTCAACATCGGTCATTTGGCAAAACATCACTGAGATCCCATCTCACCCCAGGAAGAATAACTATTGTCAAAAAATCAACAGATAACAAATGCTGGAGCAGCTGCAGAGAAAAAGGAACCAGTCTCCATTGTTGGTGGGCGTGCAGACTGGCATAACTACTGTGGAAATGAGTGTGGAGATTTCTCAAAAAAAGTGGGATTGCAGGTTGCTTTCAGTCCAGCTATTTTCCCTTCTGGGTATCTTTCCAGAAGAATTAAAATTATCATACCACAGTGAGATATGTGCACCCATGTTCATAGCAGCACAATTTGTCATAACTAAATCTTGGAAATAACCCGTATGTCCATCAACCAAATAATGGGGAAAAAATATATAGACTTTATACAAGGGAATACTACTCAGCCATAAAAAGGCTAAAGCAGAGTCTGTTATAGGCAAATAGATGTACCATCTTATGACCATATTCATAAGTAAAACAAATCAGACCCATATGCCTAAGCATCATATTGTAGCACTAGTATGAAAAAATGTAAACAAGATCTGAAATGTACAGTAGATATTGTGAATTGGGAAGAAACAGTTCAAAAGAAAAGCCAAACTGTGATGGGGAAAAGGGAAAGGAAGAAAGAAAAAAAAAAATATAAATATATATATATATATATATATATATGTATATGTATATATAAGATAGTTAAGGTTCTTATTTAGCTAGTTTCTCTTAGTTCATTAAAAAGAATTTTGTGCTAATATTGGATAGACAAGATATCATGCCTGTATCTTTACAACACACAATGTATCAACTAGTTTAACTGTATTAAGAATCTGTCTTGAAACTTGGTTTCATTTCTATGTTTACTTTTCTTAATGAAAAGAACAACCGTGATGGGGGAAAGGAGGAAAAAAGGAAGTGAAATGGTTTATTGAAAGGAGCAGTTCATGTTTAGTTGTTTGATCAGTCTTGCATTCCTGTATCGGGTAATCTGAGCAACTACTTTGAAGATAACAATAGGTGGTACAACAACCACTGCTAATTTCTTATCATCCTGTTTTGAAATTCCGTATCATTTTTGTTTTTTTCATTGTTTCCTTTTTGTTTCCATATTTTATTCTCTTTAAAATCAAAACGTAAGATAAAATACCAGCTTCCACTTCCAGAGAGCTATCATGCACAGCTCCAAGGACTGCATTCCAATGAACCAAGCAAAAACTGCTTTGTTTTTAATGAACAGCCATAAGTGTCTGCTAACGCTGTACAACTAGGAGGAAACACACCAGAAGATCTACAAAACCTTGTCAGGGTAATAACAGTCTGATGTTTCAACCACAGCTCACTGCTGTCCTCCCCACTCCAGCTCAGCATGACCCAGGTAGTCGTGCCCACAAAGCCAGGTTCTTGGCGCCCCTCCTTTCCTGGTCATGGCCTTCCCTAGCTCCCTTCTCATTGCCTCCACCTTCCACTGGAAAGGGCCAGGCTCCTGGTGAGTACAGCCTGGGAGTGGGAGCCTCCTTCCTCCCAGGCACTGCCTGTCAGATAGAAGCTCTACCCAAACCGAGGCTGTCCATGCTGAGCCCAGCTTCCCTCGTAGGGTAGAGGTACCCCAGGGGAGGCGATCTGGTAGATTAGAGAACTACCCAATGCCCAGAGCTAAGGCTCAGAGTTGACTAGGGCAGAAAAGTAATCCATAAGAGAGCTTCAAAGCTCCCCTCAAAGGAGCAGCTTTATTTGAAACAGCTTTATTCCCCAAAGGTGACAAAGTCTGAGCCTAATCGTGCTCTTGAAACCACAAGCACCTCCTAATTAAGGCAACGTGCTACATCAGAGGCCAGGTAGTATGCAGAGATAGCCCACAAGAGCCCTCCCGGGATCCAAACAGCTCCCAGCGGCTGGTCTCCATGCCTTCCCTGCCTGGATTTAATCCATTAGAGCAGGGAGCAATGTGTGTCCCAAGGCCTTTTCAGAAACAACCACTGTCAAGCCCCACAGGCAGTGGAGGTCAATGGGCCAGTGGTGACGTAGATAGGTAGACAGCGAGACCAGAGATCCAGAAGGCACAGGCCCCGCTAACACTAACCACCCCTGGTGATGGTGCCACGCCACTCTGTGCCCTCAAAGATAATGAAAATGTTCTCAAATCGGCCACAGTGATGGATGTACAATTCTGCAAGTACACTAAAAGCCACTGAATTGCATGCTTTGAATGGATTGGATATATGAATAATATCTCAACAAAGCTATTAATATCAAAGAAAAGTACAAAAAATAAATGTTCCATACATTCCTCACAATATCACTTCAAGGATTTCAATCTTGAGGAAGAAAAAATGGCAATGAAAACAAAACTAAATGACCTGGACAACACAAAATATAATGGAATCACTTTGCATTTGATGGCTTTTTAAGGTTTCACAACTCTTGTTTCTCTTTGAAACCATCCCGATTTCTGCAAAATGCTTCCTAGCATTCTCCACCCCTCATTTCCAAACACTTTGCCTGGGTTGCCTCCTAAGTCTTCGAATGCAAAAAGAATTTTATTCCACTCTCCCAGGTATGGCCTTTCTTCTGTCCCCATGTGCTCTCACCCCAAGTCACTGCCCCTGGATGCAGATGGCTCAGGGCTCCGCAGCCCACACCCAGATGTGCTACACATACTGCCTCCCAGAGAGCCAGAAGGAGGCAGCTGCAAGAGCCAACAGTTTCTGCTTGGCTCCTCAGCCCTGGGAAGAAACCTCAGTTGTTCAAAGCTTATTGGGCCTAGACCACCACAATGTGGTCAGAGGGAGGTAGACACAAACTGTATAAAGGAGAAATCCTATCCCTCAGGAGCCTTGGATCTGTTAGGCTGTGTCACTTACTAGCTGGTCACTTTGTCCTGTTAAGCCTTTATCTCCTCATCTGTGCAATGGGCACACAGATAACTAATTTTAGGATAAAATATTGTGTTGCAATGCCTCATACTTCCTTTATTCTCAACTTTCACAAGCAGAGGTTCATTCTCTGTCCTCTCCCTCAACTGCTTTTGTTCCAAAATGACTTATTCCCATGCTTAGAGGTTGTCTGGGCTTGGAGAAACACAAGAATCTCCAGTTAAAATTGTTTAATTTGACTTAAAATAAACTTACACTGAACCCAAGGTGAATGACCCAGAAGAATAACAAGCATGACCAGTAAGAGAGGACAGGGACCGTCAAGTTCCAGTCTCTTTGGTGCGCTATGGGTAATAGATCCCAACACACAGTACCAGGAGCTGGGCCAGTGGACAGTGATGGATACCAGGACATCCATAGTGTTTACAAACCCAGCGGTCAGAAATCTTCTCCAAGAGCCAAATACTTGGCCACTCTTGTCCCATAACATTAGTCTCCAGCACAAACATTTGGAGATAAAATCAATTCTTTTCACTAATGTACGGGTAGGGGTGAGGGAATAATCCCATGTCCAACCTGAAACACAGCAAACAGGCCCACCTTTTGTCCCCTGCATGAGCAATACAGCTCACAGGACCCTGGTTTCCCAGTGGCCATTTAGTTGACCCCAGCCAACTCTCCCCAGGTGACCAGAGACCTCAGGGACTTTCAAGAGCCCACCCAGAAACTCTGCTTTAGCAAAGCCTTCATGACGGAGAAAAGAAATCGGGAGTCTAAGCAGAGTCACAAAAAGAATACAAGGGCCAACAAGAGGTCAGCTGTACCACCAATGGCAGGTGGACTACTCTGCCCTCAGAACAGGCCACTGGACAATGCCCGGGCCAACTTCTCTGCCCAGGGAAGGTCCCCCTCCTATGTGAAGTGTCCTATACTTCCCCATACCTGCCAAGTAATGGACCTATTTCTAGGCCGGGGCAGCAGAAACGCCCTCACAACCACTGAGCTCCAACCTGAGAGGGATCTAGGAGCGAGGAATCCAGAGAACAGAGAATGGCTAAATTCTCTCTAACCGCTAAGTGAGCTAAAATGGAACCAGATCTCCTCTCTGCTTTCCATGAAAATTCTAGAGCTCCTGACAACAGGAAGCATAGAGATCCCCAGCACAACGTTCTCCTACATAAACATATATTTAGTAACACCAGTGTTGGGGCCAGGGAGATGGCTCAGTGGAATAAGCGCTTCCCTGGCAAGCACAAGGGCCTGAGTTCAATACCCAGGTCCACCATAAATAAATAAATAAATAAAACCTGTGTCTTACCCAAAATTCTACATGACTACCTCCTCCCCCGCCCCCGCCAAGCTCACAGTGGGCTGACACTGCTTCATTAGGCTGCAGCCACCAACCAAACAGTCCTGAAATTTCAAGTTATTCCCTCCCTACTTCTCCAGCAGAGAAGGAAAAAAACAACTTGGATCTGAAAAGCAGAAGGAAGATTAAGAAAGTGCCTCAGCCCTGGGCATCTATTTTTTTTTAACCACTAACTGGGCAATGAATAATTTATAGTCAAGAATGTTTGTGGGGGGATAAAATGTTGACAAGTCAAGAAAAGCTCTTAGCAGCCTAACAGAGCAATCCATCTTTAAGAAACAGGTTTCAAATGCATAGCTGGTGAAGATCTAGTTGCGGTTGTTTGATTTCTCTCTTTTTTTCTTTTTTCTTTTTTATCTATATGGAAATTGGTGGGTGCTGAAATATGTTTTTCTTCTGCATGAACTTCAGCTGAGTGATATTCCATGAAAGAATTAAATCATCACTTCACATAGAAAGGAATAAACACCCTCAGCCCCTGCGGCAGAAAGAGCAGACAAACTCTGCAGTGTCACGGTCCCTAGGTACTCCTGGCAGAAGCCAAAGCCAAGCCCCAACTCAGTAGTGCAAGGCAGCAGCTTGCTCTAGGAGAACATTCCTCAGCCAAGCCCCAAGAAAAGCCAGGGTGACTTACAGCTGAGGCTCCCTTGTCCTTGAGGTCTATGGATCCTCACACTATAATCCTGGAAGCTCAGGCTTCCAGGGACCCTGCAAGGTCTTCAGAGTGACAAGTCCTGCAGTGAAGCTGATGGCGCTAAGTCTTCTGACGACTTCACAGCCATCTTTGCACAAAACACTTGCTACATGCAGAACCGAGCTCCTTACAAGAGATTTCATTTAGTCCTCATGTTGGTCTTCTGCCCGGTGTTAATCAAACTGTCCAGCTACGGCTTCCCTCGCTGCTTCAGGAAGACCACTTAGAAACAGGGACACCTACAGTGCAGACAGGAAGAGCTGTACAAACTGGCCATGGCCCCATGTCTTGGTGCGGTACTCAACAACCATGCCAGGTCAGCCTCCTGTGTTCTTATGCAGACTGAGTTGTTCTTCGAGAAATCTCAGGTGTTAGGGTGATTCCTCAGTTCTTGTGCCCTCAATGGTCCCCCACCTACTCTAAGCCACTAGTTGACTAAGCTTAGAGTGAAATTCTGAAAATTTCACAGAAAAGCCAAGTTCACCAGGGAACATCATGGGTCAGGCTGGTAGTATTTATCAGAGATGTAGCTACTGCTGTGCAACAAATGGCCCCCAAATTTAGCAGCTTAAAAACAAACTTTCATTGCAGAGTTTCTGTCAGTCAGAAATTCAGGTGCAGCTTTAATCAGTGCTCTAAGTAAGACAGAGCTTCTCACAACCTAGAATTTAGAGACTTGCTAGGACTTTGATAATTTCATTCAATTGAGGGAGGGTCCACTGTCAACCACACGGTTACTCACCAGATTCTTACCAGCCATGGACATATTTAAGGCTTCTGATTTTCACTGCTGTTGGATTAGAGGCCTCCCTCAGTTCCTAATGATGTGGGCTTCTCCAACAACATGGCAGATGGTGTCCTTTAGAGCCAGGGAGAGAGCAAAAGAAGAAAGCAAAATGAAAGCCAGATTTTCATCATGTCACTTCAGAGTGATACTGCATCACAGGTGCCATGCTTTTTTTCCCTTAGGAACAAGTCACCCTATCCAACCCATGTTCATTTTGGGGTGAGGGTAATTATAGGACAGAAATAACCAAGGTGGAGTAGTCTAGCAAAGCTGCCTCTCTCAACAATTAACTATGCTAGCTGCCTGCTGCCTGGTAAGAGACTGCCCACAGCTTAGCACAATAATAATCATATAACACCTCTTGCAGCTTCTGCAGGGCTACAGTCCTCTGAAGGCCCATGTGAAGCTGGAGAACCCACCTCCCTGTGGCTGGCAGGCTGGCGCTGAGAGGTATGGGTGTGGACCTAGCTTGTCCAGAATACAGTCCAATAGACCAGTGTGAAACCTGCTGGACTTCTTAGCACCCAGTCTCGGAAGTCAAACCCTGTCCCTTGTGCAGAATCCTTCTAGTCACCCAGGTCAGTCCTTGCAGTGGCTGAGTGACTGTGTCATCTTGAGAAGTTCAGTTAGGAGGAGCTTAACTAAATCTTCTCAGCAATTTCACCCCCTAGGGTGTAGAAGTCCCACCCGAGGGCAGCTCATTGCCTAGCTGGTAGAAAGAGGAAATGAGGAAGGAGGGATCTGCTTCTATTTCTCTTGAAGCCCCAGTCTTTGCCTTCAGCTTGAATACCATCTCCCGGCTTCTAGTGCAAGCTCTTCAGCTTCCAGCATAGACTATTTAGCTTTCCATTGCAGACTCATTGGCCTCCTGATTCAGGCCCTGCTTCACACACACACACACACACACACACACACACACAGCAAGAATTCCTGGGGGCCATCTGGGAGCTTACCCTCCACCAGTAAAACAAGCCACCACAGGACAGAGCCACCAAGTGTGAGGTTGAAGAGGAACAGAATCCAAAACCCAAAAAATATATCACCCTCTACCCAAGTCCCTGAATGCAACAGGCCATTTGGGAGCCATGCCTTTTTGATGCTTCTTCAGCTTGCCAGGCAGTAGAACTCCTACAAGGAACTCCTCCTCAACCTCCAAAGCTTATTTCAATTGTCACCCCTCTGTTCCTAAGCCCTTGTCTCAGTATCTGTTTGCTCTCCTCACGTATCTGAGAACCTGAGGCCAGGGTCCAATCTGCCAACAGACTGAATGAACTGACTTGCTCAGCTCACCATTGACCAGTTCCAGGACTGGGCAGAGACCAGAGCAAAAGGCCCTGCTGCCTGGACTCTTTCCTAAGCTGATGATGGGACTAGTTAAGCATGTATTTTGATACAAGCACCTTTCTGGAAACCTCCTTCAGGTCCTACTCTAGAGGCCCTCACACTAGAGGTCCCTTGCTGGGGACAGTCCTGAGCCCTGACAGGGCAAAGCCTCTAGGCAAGGGTGTGGGAGGTGAAGGGCCCTGTTTGGGAATGAATGTGGCTGATGGGTATATTTCCCAGGGTCCAATGCCAAATGGGAAGGCTGGCCTTGTACTTTAGGGAGAAGCCAGCATCTTAGTTGCATGGGCATTTGGCAGGGTGGCAGCCTATCTTCATGTGTCTCACTCACCTGAACAGTAAGCACTGGGGCCCAGGCAAGGTGGAGTAATGTCTGTCCTTCAGTCCCACCTGCTTTCAGTTCTTCATGTTGCTAAGGGAGGCCTTGTGGCCCTTGGGATGTTAGCTTATCTGGCAGGTGCCAGAGCTGAGGCACAGAGGAACATAAGGGCAGGGGCAAGATGAGTCAGACAGGGAGGGAGTAAGACCCAACGGGCAGAAAAAGACAGCTAGGATTTGAGCAAAGGGACTCCTGAGGAAACCACTGGCTTCTGGAAGGACAGTGCTTGGCCCTGGGGCATCACCCAGAGGCTGCTTCTTGGCCTTGCTCTCTTTCCACACCCCATTCTGCTTCGTTGAGGGACAGTGTGACAGGGTAACATAATTTGGGTTCCCAAGCTCCAGGGATTCAAAGTTCAGTAGATCTGGAGGGATCAGTATTTTTTATTAAATCTCCCTCATTCCTTTTGATGCACCTGGCAAGCGCAAGGTCCTGAGTTCAATCCCTGGTACTGCAAAGGAAAAAAAAAAAAAAAGGATCCTTCTGATGCAACTCAAGTTTAAAAGCCTCTGCCCAAAAGGTAAAATGACTATACAACCTGCTTTCCTACACAACCCCTATTTCTCAGGACTGATCAATTAAAGTAATTTGTGCTAAAGTGAAAATCATTCTGTTTTCTAAATCTTTGCATGTAAATTTACTCAGTATACTTTAAAACCCTGCTGATCAACTTTATGGTGAAAGTTAGGGCTTTTCAAAGTTCCATTACCATAGACAAGGAGTTTCTCATTTGTTGAAAAGATGGGGAGGTCTTTAGCTTCTAAAGCATTTCTAGAATGAAACATTACAATGGCCTCTTCCCAAATGAATTTATATTGATCCTATTCATTTATCACCTCTGATTTCACCTTATTCACAATGGCTTCAGAGCCTCAGGAACAAGCTAGAGAATTAGGTCTGAATATCAGTCTCTCTTCAAACCTGCGGCTTGCGTCAGAAGCCTGCCTGCCCAGCATCCTTGCTGATCTTGTTCACATTTTGAGATGAATTAAGAAGATGCTGATTGTCCCTTCTAGACTAGTCTCTGCCTGAGACCAGCACCTGTGTCTGGTCTGTGGAACATGCATTCCAGGCTTAGTACAGGGCCTGCCATGTGGTGGACACTCAGAGCTAAGGCCTCTAGTGGCCTCCATCTAGGGTTCCTGGAAAACCTGCTATGTGACAGGGCACTGCTTTGCTCCCTCTAGCACATGCAGCCCTCAGAGAAAAGAGCTCCTGGGAGCCCCTCGAAAACCCCTGGAGCTAGCCCAAGAGCACAGTTCCACCCTGCCCTTAGGCAGCTCAGAGCACAGAACACTCCCCACCATCACCACCTCCCTTCAGGTGGCCAATGCCACCCATCAGGAAAATGACCAGTGATATCAGGCAGCCAAAGACACTTTAACCAGCTGTGGTCACTAAGCTTATCCCTGGGAGGAACTCAACATGCTTACTAACCATGTCTGGATTAAGGATCTCATAGATTGAGGCTATCAGACTCTGTCACAGACTCACTTCATGGAGTTGTCCATGAAATGCCCAGAAATGAAACAGCAATAGAAAAAACACAAGGGGGCAAACCCTAATTGAAGTCATGTCCTTGAACTTCATCTGACCTTCAAGCAGCCAAGTTCACTGTACCCTCTGAGACAGATAAAGCCGTCACCCACCCCCGTGGGCCCCAAAGCCTGCTACAGCAGCCTGCAGCACATGCACCCCAGCTAACAGGGAGCCTGCCTAGCTGCCTGGAAAGTTGCTCCTTTCCAGGATTCTCCAAGCACTCCCGATCTGCTCCCTGTTTGAGGCTTCTTCTTTCCTGAAAAGTATTTGCCACTGTCAGGGATGCAGCCGCAAGAGGATGCCTGACAGTCTCGCTGATGGAGAGCTGCAATCAACAAGATTTACCTCCTGCCAGCCACAGGGAAGAGCTGCTCCCGCCTTCCATGCCTCCTGGTTTTAATGTTCTCCTTAGAGTTCATCAAATGAAAACCCTGGTTCTGAGGTGGTAAAGCCTCTTAGGAGGTTAACAGCAAGTGGATAGGGCAATAAATGTAATGATTTAATTCTTCAAGGATGGCTAAACAAGCTGCTGTTTACCGAAGTCTTAGCAGATAATTACTAACAGATAATTACAAAAAGCTGCCGGATTGCAGCTGCCCCAGAAATGGCCACAGCCCCAATCTGCTTTGCTAAGCTAAGTAAATGGGGTTGATTCCATGAGAAATTCCATACAAGTCACTTTGGAGAAGATTCACAAGGCAAGAACTTGCACTGCACTCTCCTCTTGCTCCTTGTTTCTCCAAAGCTGCTTCTGCCCTCATTGGACGGCCTCGGGTTGTACCCTCCCTCCCTGGAGAGGTACCACAATCCTTTTAACCCAGTTTCTCAGATGCCCTATTTCCTTCCTTTATCTAAATTTAGTAGACAAGGGGCACTGGGACATCTGCTATAGAGGCACAGCTCTGGGTCAGGCTTGGATGGAAGGGTTCAGATGTGCACTTGTGGCCATAGGCCTGTGGAGAAGTTGGGGGCACAGCCATCCTGAGGTTGCCAGAGAAGCAGCCGTTAGTGAACACCAGCCACCTGGCCAGCAAGTGCATCCTGGAGCCAAGAAACAGCAAGAACAAGGTCTGCCAGTGAGAAAGTCTGTGGGCCGCCTTGGGCCACTCCTGCTCTCACCCTCGGAGGTCACCCTATCTCCCGCACTAACCACGCTTCCCACTCAGGAAGAAATCCAACACCAAAAGCTCAGTCTATCATGAGGAGGAAATAAAGAAGGAAGCAACACCACTCATCTCAATACAAAATGAGCTTCAGTCCCATCTTAACACCACAGATTGTCCCCAAACTTCCCTCCTGCTATACAGGAACACTTGTCTGGGAATAGTTCTCTCCCTCTCCTTGGCCTCATCTGGATCTGACTCAGGAGGCCCCACCTGCACTTCCTATGGGCTAGAAGGTTCTTCAGGGGCTTCCATTGGCTCACATTCATTGTAGGGGCTCAGGGCTGTCCCTGCTGCCAGATAGGGTAGGCCTGTATGTTCTGTATGATCATGGTCATGACTTAGGACAGTCTGTCCCTGAAGAAGGGGTCATACTACAGGAGAAGCTGTCCTCGGTAATGTCCAGTCCACAACACCAACTCCATATCTTTATGCCCTATGACACCATTCCAGAAGGGTTCTGCTCTTCCAGCGATGGAAATGCCCAAGGCCACCCATGCCATGCAGGCAGCTCCAGGAGGAGGTTATTCCCTGCACTGAATCAGAGACAGACCCTTGTCATTGGAACTAAGCTGTCTCCCTTGGAAACCACAGAACCTTTTTGCCTCTCTTCCTCTAACATGCTCTCAAACAACAGACATGTTTGCCATGTCCTTCTCCCACTGTGCCACTCTCCACGTGAGTGTGGGGACTTTGTCCTTCCTCACGTGCCAGGGAAGGGTCCAGGTGCCCTCAGTGCTGAGTGGGTCTCCCATGCAATAACAGGCCTAGAAAGGGTCCAAGGTAGGCTGAGGGGATCCAGCATGGTCCACCCATGCAGACAACAGTAAGAACCCCCCTCCTAACCACTCCTCCTCCCACAGGCTTCTGCCCCAGGACAATGGGATGCTGGCTTTCCTACAACTGTGCCAATGCCAGTAATTAATCCCTACTCATCTTAGTGTATATCAGGACTTTAACCAGAGGCATGGAAGTGCAGGTTTGGGAGCAAAAGCCTGCTGTCTACTCCAGTCCCACACTATCCTCATGGCTGTACTTTTCTCCTCTCTACTTCTCTCTGGACCTTGGTCTCTCCAGTCTCTCCTCACTTGCTGATCTTTTTTCTCTGTGCCTGACTCAAACATTCAAACATGGCTGCCTGGAGTCCAAGGCCTCTCCTCACCTGACTAATGTCTCTATTCCCCATCCCAGACTCCCCAGACAGAGATCTGGTTGGCTTTGCATGGACCAAGTCTTGTTCTTGTCAGCTGAAGCATTCACTGACTCCAGGGCCCTCCCCTATGGTGACTGCAGGTGAGCAGCCTTCCCCAAGCTGAGCTCTGAGTCCTCTCTGCTACTATGCAGCTATCTCTGTCTCTCCAGCCCAGCCTACACTCACACAGCCCACTGACACAGGGGTTGTCCCTTCCTCCAAGTGTCTCCTCACCAACTAATGGGATCTTATCTTTACCTAATCCTGGCTTCCAGTATAAATGCTCTTCCTCCATGCTTGTGATGCTCAAAGATCACATGCGTCCCCACCCAAGGCTCAAGCCACAGGCCTAACCCAGACAGGATGAGGCATGGCAACCAGCCCTGGATTCCTTGATTTTTTTTTTTTTTTTTTTTTATCAGAACTGGGGATTGAACAACCCTGGATTCCTGCCAGAGCTTTGTAACCTGGAAGTTAACCAACTAGACTGAGGATCTTGTCCCTGCCTCTGCTACCCCCACCCCTGCCTGGTCCTTTCCACCACACATCCATGGGCCCTACCCTGTGTCGCCCCCCCCTAAGCCAGGCCCAGGCCATCAGGGACCCTCAGTGGTTACCAGCCTGTAGCAGTGGCTCCTGTCCAGCTTCCCACAGACCCCTCAACGTGCCACTGCTCAGGGCCTCCCTGTGGAACTTTCCAGCTGACGGGAAAGAATGCGCATTTCCACTTGAGTTATTCTGGCATCAAACACTACTGCACAGGAAGCCTGGGCTCCTTCAGTGTGACAGAATTAGTGCCACCTCCACCGGGACTCTGTTAATGATCTCTGGTGGCCACAGAGAGATGCAGGAACTCCCTGGGCTGCGGAGCCGCACGTCCTCCACACCACAGCTTCCCAGCTGGGACTGATCCACAGATGCTGATTCCAGAGCTGCCATACCAGGATGATTCTTACACTGACCTGGGCAGAGCCACCTCAGAGGCTGTGGCAGTGCTTATTCTTAAGGTTGAGATCAACATTTTTCAAGACCACATTTGTAAAAACTGTATTAACAATTTAGTACCTACAAGGAATAGCAATCTTGATTTTCTATCATGAGTCTTTGAGATGGCAGAGATTTGCTGAATCTAAAAGCAATGCCTAAATTCTTCCTCTGTCCCTTCTCAAGGATGTTCTAGGGGTACCAGTGGGCTTCCTGCCCAGAAGAGAGTGGCAGAGGTCCCCAACTCCAGTTTCCAAAGAGGCCACTTTTCAACTATCTTTGCAACAGGGTGTGTGGTGCCACAGTGATTGGCAGACACTGATGATCGAACTGTAGGGGAGGCCACGTGGGAACCACACAGTGGAGCAGAGGGCTGAGCCCACTGTATGATCTTTCACCCTGCCCTGCCCCCTGAGGCCCTTCTACCTCACCACATCCTGGGACAGGCAGACAGCACGTGGTAGACACCCCTCCCCCAACCCACTTCAGCCACATCTCTGCCAGGTGCCGGTACCCTCACACTCACTGGCTTGACAGTGCTTTCCTCACACCTGTGTCATATGTGGCCCTAGACAGATGGGATTCTGCAGTACGGCCAGAAGAAAAAGGGATTAAGACCCCAGGACAAACCTCAACCTAAGAAAAGAGAGCCTGGGTAAACAGGCCCTGCCTCCCACTCCTGTTCCAGGAGGCCCAGGGCTCTCAAGCATCGTAGCCACTGAAGCAACCTCAGTGACTCTCATGGACACTCTGGCCCCTTTTCTAGTTCCTGCTGTCCCACCTCCTCCTGGGAGTAGACCCTCTGTTGCCCACCTGCAATCAGCCCTTGCCTTTCATAAGCTGCAATCCAGACCCCATCCGCCTGTCCTCCCTGGGAAGAGCCTGCTGCCCACTGCACTCTCCCTAAGAGCTCTAAGCACGGATGTCTCACAGCACAGCTATGACAAGAAGAGGCTTCCTGACTCTGGGCTCTCTGCCTGGGACCCCAAACTGCATCTTAACCAAACACAGTCAGACTGGGCCCAGAGCACCAGGCTTCCACTGTCAGAGTTCATAGTACCAGCTGTGCATGGTGCTGTCTCCAGGTCACAAAGGGTGACCTACAGAAGCTAGAGCTGGCCTTGTCTCTTGGTCCACAGAGCTGAGGGACCCATCAATGCGGTCACCACCAATAGATATTATTCCCCACCTCACTGGCCTACAAATGACCCCACCAGGGGAGCTCGGGGCCATGGCGGCTTTTCACCAGGGTCCTATTCATCTGTGTGGCTCTGACACCAGGGTAGGGAACACAGTGTTCTCACAGGGTCGTATCAAAGGCTTGGACTCAGGCCTGAGTCAAGCCCACTCCCCAGGCACTCATCCCAAGCCCTTCCAGAAAAGACACAGTAGTCTTCTGTGGACCCAGGAATGTGGAGGATGCAATTCCCTATGTAGGAGACGGGGAGGGCCACAGGGAACCTTCTCAAGGGGCTGAGCCCACCAGCATCCTGAGCCTCAGGGCCATGCTGGCTCTGCCATGCAATTTCTTGTCCAGGGCTTCCTTTGCCCAACATTGACATGGGGAGCCCAGACAAGACCTCCAGAGGCCAGGCAATTATTTCCCCAACTATGACCCCCAAAGCATGTCCTCAGAGGAACATGTCCCAGAGCCTCTGGAAGACAGAGGCTAGCCCACCAACAATGTGTTTGTTGGCTCAGTACCCTGGGGAGGTCTCACACCCAGCAGACCCCACTTGCAGACTGGCTTGGCTCTACTAAAGGCCTTGAAAGGTCCTGCAGCTCAGAGCCCCATTTAATGTGTAGAATCAAGAGGTTCCCTAACTTATGTGACCCCAAAAACATGTTTTCCAGCAGTGCTTATACATCTAAACTGAGATCCATGCCATCTGATTGACTATTCCTCTGAGGACAGTCTCCCTGAGATGCAGGGTACAATACAAAGAACAGCTGTGTAATCAAAAGTCCCAACAGAAAAACAGGTGTCCAGATGTTGTCTCCAGCACAATACTCCAAGGAACAAAGAAGGGAAGCACCTGAAACCTTAGGAGGCTACTGTTCCATTTGTGGCCTACAGTGTTCACACAATCTGGCCATCCCTCACTTCCCTGGCTACCCCGTCCCTCTCCAGCTACTCAACACCTTCCCCAGCCTCCAAGATTGACTTTGTCCACCTTGACTCCCCACCCTGCATGAATAGCCCTGTCCTGAGGCTCTCTCACTCTGCTAGAGAATCTACAGCAGCCCCTAGTAGGCCTCAGGCTTCAGCCCTGTACTAGGAGCTCCCTGCCTACAGCTCCCCACAGCCCTGTTAGGTCTTAAATAAGCTGAATGAGCCTAAGTGTAGGACTCTGATCCATCCCCCTCCTTCCTGCTGCCCAAGCAGAGAGAGGAGATCCATTATCATGTGACCTGGGTGAAGCATCTCAGGATATTACCCAGAAAAGCCACAGTGCTCCTGCCTCATCATCTCCCATGCAGCATTTTGGCTTCACAGGCCCCCAAGCATCAACAGCCCTGAAGAGAAATTAAGCCAATGAAACCACTCCCATTGAAAAGAGGTGGAAAAATATGACTTCCAGAAGAGTTTGCTCCATTGGGCCCTCTCTTCAAACAAGGAAGCCTTCCTTCGTGAAGGCCCCTCTAGGACCAGAATCTTCCCACAGAGGACAATCCCTTTACTCTTCAGCCCCTCCCCCAGGGCTGGGCTCCAGGCCAACTGTCACTATGGGTCGTCCCAGTGCATGCTTCCCACAACCCAGAAAGGATCCAAAACCTCAGTATCTATAAACACCACACTAATCACAGATCCCAGCATGAGAACTTGAGTTCTGAAAGCGAACTGAGATGAGCAGCCTGCCCAGGGCCACCTCAGGGATGGCCAGGGAAGGGCCTCAGCCAAGGCTGACACTCACCTACTATTAATGGTTTGTGTTTAGATATGCCCACCCCCCACCCAGAGCCTCACACAGTCACAGGGGTGGGCGTTTCAGAGGTGGCTGAATCTAGAGTTTGTGACTGATTCATGGTCCAGTACTGGGGTTAAGGATATATAGCTTTGGGCATTGGGTATTTTGTCTCAGCAATGAGAGAAAAGTAACTAGGACACCAACTCTGAAAGCTTTCTGCAGGGCTTGGTAGTTCAGGCTCCTCCTCTTGCCTCTCCTACTTCTGTCAGCAGCAGGAGACCCAGCTACAGATGGAAGGCCTGAAAAGATGGCAGGCTTAGGAGTATCTCCACCATGCAGCCCATGCGTCCACTTCCAGCCTACCAGTCCACTCTTCTTCCTGCCTGGGTAGATCCTTTGTGAGCCATGTTGCCTTCCATTTGTGTCTGGAGCCAGAGACAATGACTGAGTGATGATAGAAAGTGCAGCTACAGGCACTTCCTGCTTCGTCTTGAGCAAATGACTGACCAACCTGCTCCTGTGAGGGCATTCACTGGAGACAGAAATGAAATTTGCCTACATCATTCTTACTATCCTGGGTGGGTGTGCAAGTGGGCAAACATAACAACTGCGCTGATCAAGAACATCCTCCAGGGCCAAGAAGAACAAGTGTGTTTCATCCTAAGGCAAGGTAGTGAGCCGGAAGTATTACATCTAAAATGTAGTATATCCGTTAGGAATGTGGTCAGCTGCACATAACAGAAAACCTCATAGTCGTTCAACGTAGTTATTTTCTCACATCAATAAGGAATCTGAAGAGTGGCCCCTGACATTTGTTCAGTGGCTTGACAATCTTGACTTCTTAGCCTCCTCTTCAATATCACCAATAGTTACCATAGGTGTAGGAACCAACAGGCCCAGAATGGGCTTTCCCACTACCATAACCAAAACTATGCCAAGCCATCAGTGGACTAATTTAGCAATCACACATCCTCAATCCCAGCATCACACACTTAGTCCCAGCCTCACATGCTGTAGATCCAGCCACCTCTGAAAAGCCCCACCTGTGAACACATGACACTCTGGGGAGACATTTAGACATAAGCTATAACAAGAAGTGAGGGAAATATATCCTTCCAGGCCACACTCCTGGTGACCCAACGTCTCCAACCAAGCTTCACCTCCCTGTATCACATTTATCTACAAGCTCACCAGTGAGTAACCTCAAGTCTATGTCCATGGGCTTTGGGAGGAGATCTAGGTCTAATCCATCACAAGCCTGGAAGGTGATGCTTTAGAGGGAGGTAAAGTGAAGTCCTACAAGGTGCTCCAGGCATAGGAAACACAGGCACGCTGGATGCTGAGACACTGCCCACACCTTTGCTGGCTGTGCAGTGGAGAGACAGGGCAGGAGGAGACCCAGGCAGCTCTCACCATGCTCTGCTGCTCTGAAGGTGAGCCCCTTGCCCACAGGCCCTCTACCTTCTTCCCTGAGGTGAGGCCATCTTCAGATACCAGCATCATGCTCTGGGACTTCCCAGAGTCCAAACTGTGATCCAAACAAACTCCTGTTCTTCCCTAGCTTGTGGTCACAGCAGCAGAAGGCAGACAGTTACCCAATGTGGGACACTAGTGAGCAAGCCCAGCACACAGGCTTCTCTCCACCTCACCTGCCACATAACTGTCACCTCAGGTCCACCGCCCTCTGTCTTGCTCCAACCTGCCAGTCAATGCCCCATATTGGTGATGTAAGGTAAAAATAGCAGCCTCCAAAGCCAGCACACATCTAGCTAACCGAGGAAAAGGGGCTCAGAGAAGTCAAGACTTCCTTCTAAAAAAGCTTGATGCTGGACAAAGCATCACATGAACTTGTATTCTTTCATCATTGGGTCCAGTTGCAGAGAGGAGGTGACCCTTTCCTTCAGGTCTGTGTTGAGGGCTAGTCTCTTATTTCTGTGGGCCAGGGAATTAGAAGACTTGAAATTTAGATGGAAATGGGTGTACAATGCTTCATAACAGAAAGGAGATACTTACAATACCCTATGATATCTCTGTATGTCTTGACCTTAAAATGAACTCTTGTCCTGTCAATAGCTTCTCTTGCATGGTCAAATGCATGACAATTTGAAGGAATAAAAACGTTCACTAATGTCCTCCCCCATGCTTTGCTCCCTGCACATACCTGGAAAAAAGAAAGAAAAAGAAATATGATTAACTGCAGTTACAGTTACTACTGCTGCAAAAGAGGCTTCTAATTTACATTCACTGTAGGACTGGTTCAAATTTTGATCTCCGCATCACATAATAGGTGCTGAATAAATATTTAAGTAAATTGAGGAGCAAATACACAAGTAAATGAATAAATAGATCACCTTAAAGATATCTTGCAGTGAGGGAAAAGAGTTCATGAACTTTCCAAGAGGGTCTACACAGGTTCAGGAAGTTTGCAACTTCCATTGCCCCCTTCACAAAAGCAGAGTGCAAGCTCTCTGAGCCTATATGGATGAGTTTTTAAAATTATTAATGGAGTTCATGACCCAGAAAAAGTTAAGAATTACTTCCTTGAGGCCTTCCAACATAGCGATGAATGAAGAACATAAATAATATTAATTTACTTCCAATGGCCAAATTTTACTTTATTGGGCTGGGGCCAGGACCAGACCCTCAGGACACCCTAGATCTCCACACAACAGGGCTCTGCATTTCTGAGTCCATTGGCAGAGCTTTGTTTACCTTATCTCCAAGTGTACAATTAACATCCCAGGCAGCAGATCCTAATGAAGCAAACCAATGATGGGTCCATTAAAGCCTTGCAGAGAGCCATTAATCCTCACCACAGCCAGTCAGTGGGAGGACACCACAGGAAGGCATGAGGTTCTCCTGAGGAAGGGGCTAAGCCCAGAGATGGCCATTAGTTCCGCTCACAGCACTCCAGCCCCTGGTAGCCTCACCTTCCTGACGGGGTGGGTGGGGCCGGGGAGCCGGGCTGTGTGTCCAGCGGGAGGGAGTCAGAGTAGGGGAGAGGAACTTAGGAAACAGAGGTAGGAAGGTAGAAGGGAAGAGGTGCATGGCTAGGTCTCCCAGACACTCATCACCAAAGAAGTCAATTTGTTTGGGGTGGGGGGTCTATGGAATTCTCTTGGTTTCCACTAAATTTCTTTTCTTTTCTTTTTTTAATGTATTTGGTACAGGGTCTCACCACACAGCTCAGATGTGTAGTGATCCTCCTGTTTTCAGCCTCCCAGTACTAGGATTATAGGCATGTACCACCATAGTCCGTCTAGGTGGCCGGCTCAGTGTGCCCAAGGGTGAGGCCAAGTCAACACAGAGATGGAACCCCAGTCCCTGTGCTTGCCTAAGCAGCCACTCAGTCTGCTGAGCTGTCTCACTGGGCCTCCACTAAATGTAAAAGTTATTGAATAAATAAATTAATGAATAAATTACTGCAATAAAGTATCCTGGGCTCTAAATTAAATTCAAATGTAGATATATCAATGTAATCTGAAGAACAAAATTGTGTTCCTTTGCAGTTAAAATAAAGGGTAAAGACTACAGAAGCTAGCCGAAGGTGGTGGTACAGGCCTATAATCCCAGCACTCGGGAGGCTGAGGCAGGAGGATCATTGTGAGTTCGAGACCAGCCTGAGCTACAAAGTGAGCTTAAGGCCAGCCTGAACTGCATAGTGAGACCCTGTCTCAAAAAGACAAAAAAAAAAAAAAAAAAAAAAAAAAAAAAAAAAAAAAGACTACAGAAGCTGACAAGTGCACGTGCTCAGGTGCCCAAGTCCACTGGGGAACAGGCACCCTGCCTGACTTCTTCAACAAGCCTGCCAGAACTTCAGCTGGGCAGCAGGACAGCCACCCTGAGAAAAGGTTGCTGGAGGAGGAGTGGGTGTCAGGGAGCTGTCCACACTCTGGACTGGCTTCCCAAAATAGAGGGTCTCCAGACAAGGGTGGAGCCAGTGAACCAGGTGTCAGCAGTGTCTCTTACTGAAGTCCAACTGTCAGCACTACTGAAAAGCAACCTTGAGAAGTGAGTGGGGATCCAGGTAAACTTCCTAGAAGGTACATTCAAAGAAGGTGGTACACACACCTTTTGTAGTCATCTATTGCTGCTAAATAAACTGTCCCAAACTTAGAGCCTTGAAAGAACAAATATCATCTCATGGCTTCTGTGGTCAGAAACTCAGGCATCTCTGCTTCCATGTGCCACAGCCAATAGCCAACATACCATCAGAGCTGCAGACTCTCTTCCAAGCCACCACTCAGAGACCAGGTAGATGGCTCAGTAGAATAAGAGCTTGCCTGGCAAGCACAAGGGCCTGAGTTCAATCCCTGGTTCTGCCAAAAAAGAAAAAGAAAAAAAACACCCCTCCAAGCCACCACTCACACTGTTTGTGAAGGATTCACCTCCTCATGAGACACTGGACCAAGAACCTCAGGTCTTGGAGGCTTTGGGCCAGAGAGCCCCTTCTGTTCCTGGCCATGCATGGAGCTTATAACATGGAAGTTAAGCAAACACTCAAGAGAGCATGAGCAAGACACAAGACAGTGTTTGCACCACAATTCTGAACACAATCTGCCATCACTTTTGCTACATTCAACTCATGGGAGACAAGTCATTGAGGGAAGGTGAACAAACAGGAATGCAAGTAGGGCGTTGTGGGGGCCAACCGATTACCAGCAGGTGCCCCTTTAATGGCTTAGCTCTAAAATGTCTTCCAAAATCTCTTGTGTTATGAAAATGACTGCATCAAGAGGCACTGTATTTATCAGAAGATCTGTCCCTGGGTGAGCTCAGCAGCAGAGTATGCTGTTAAGAGGGGGGACACAGGTCCCTGAGGGCAGAATGTAGAAGGTTATCTGCTTGTCCCTGGATCCTGCTCCCTCTGCTTTCTAGCTACCAAGAGGTGAGTGCTTGTCCTCCACCCAGGCTCTTCCACCTTGGCCTTAGCCAAATTCCACCATCCCTGGACTCCAACCAGGAGCCAAAGTAAACTTCCCTCCTTTAAATTGGTTGAATGTTGGGTATTTTTGTCCCAGCAGCTGGAA